>APFE030526103.1:177106-221127 GCA_000404065.3 Pinus taeda
GTCAAAAGGCGCGAGTTTCATCTTAAGAAAGTTACTTGTGGTCACTTCTAGAGCTTTCTAGAAGAGTGTTTGACGTGTATTGAGCGCCTCCAGATGGTTCATGCATCCCTATGATAGAGGAACTTATCCCATAAAGAGAGGAGCTACCCCATCCAAAAGAGGGAGTATCCCATTGATGTTGGAACTAAATAACTTCCTCTAGAATACTATAAATACAGGCCTTGGGCCAAAGAAGGGAAGGTTAAAAGCTGAACATTCTAAGGGTAAATGCTGCTGGAATTAGGACTTCCATTGTTGACTTGTGAGGAGAGATCACTATCCTTCCTTGTTGCCATAGTGGGAGTGGGTGAGCTTGTCAAAGTAGAGGAAATCTCTTGCTGACCCTGGGAGGAGCTTGCACAACACCAAGGCTCAGGTTGTAATGGTTCCTTTTTTGTTTCCTTAATACAAATAAGTCCATTCTTCTCAATGATTTGTTGTTAATGAATTATTTCATGTACTCCTTTGTCTATGTGATGAATATGCTTTGTTTTATGAAATATTCAGGTGTTATGTAATCGTTTGCTTTGTTAGTGTATGCAGGTCTTAAAGTGAAGGAGGAGCTCATCTGGATCAGCAAGGCTGGACTGCTACAACAAGCGTTTGACCTAAGGTAAGATCGGAAAACACTTGGTCTCTCATAGAATAACGTGTGTTTAGAGAAGGATTGCTCTTGTTTGGTTTGTTTGTCACTAGAGAGTCTTAGACTCCTAGGGAGGTTAGGTTTGTCCACAAAAATAACTCTTTCCGCATGACAGAAAGGTTATAGTGAAAATGCTAAGATGACTTGTTTGAAGAAGCATTTAGGAAGCCCAACTTTCTTATATTATATATCGAACCAAAAGCTAAAAATTGAACCTATTCAGAGATATTTCCGCTCACTATGGTCCAATTTTCATCCTCTGAAACCCCCCAGAAAAATTTTATAGTGAAAATGCCCACATGCCTTGTTTACCCCATAAATCACATTTTGGCTTCCACCTTTAAATTCCCCCTAGAGAAATTTTGAGCTAAAAAATGGGCCTCAAAACAAAAATGTACAATAAAAATAAACTTTATAAGAACCAATAGGATTTGTTATGATGTCAACCATGGGGGATGATTTACCATTTTTGGATTTAAAAGGTAAAAAGATAAAAGAATAAAAAAAACAAAAAACTATTTTTTCAACTCATCTTTTCAACTTATCTCCCTACCATTTTACTAAAATTTCAAGCGAGAGCACTCGTTGGATGAGAAATTTAATTTTTCATCCAAGGAGTACCCATGTTGCATACTTTCGATGGACCCTACTACACGAAAAATGTGAAATACATGAAAAATGTGATTGCAATAATGATTTTTCAAGTATTTCATATTTGTCTTGTAGTAGGGTCCATCGAAGTATGAATCATGGTAACTCTTTGGATGCAAAATCAATTTCACATCCAATGTGTGCCCGCCCACCCCCACATAAAATTTGAGTAAAATCATAGGGAAATAAGTTGAAAATACGAGTTGAAAAGTAGTTTTTCCTTTTTTTCCCTCCAAAACTTTGATGAGGTAATCTTTTTATTATTTCCAATATTATTTTATAATATTCCTTAGGAGGCCCATTTGAGACCTCAAAATTTCTCTAATAAGTTGAAGAATGACCCAAAAACTCTTGCTCTTCGTTTTTGCACCTCAAATCTATTTAAATTAGAAGAAAAATTTGGGACTTATATCCTGTAGAGAAAATTAAACAAAAATAACATGTAATTAACAGTTAGGCATGCATGAACACATTCAACCCATGAATTTAAAAAAATATTACTACAATCTCTTCAAGGAAGAAAATAGTTCCCAAATCAATTCAATTGTTTTACTTAGAGGTCAAGAAAACAATTAACAAATTTACCGACAAAATAATTCATATCCTCCTCGTGTTTATTTTTCATAAACGTATCTCATTAGAAAAAAGGAAAACTCGCTCATAATAAATAATTTCAACTATTACAATTTCATACATATGTTGCTGCAATAATCAATTTTATTTACCAAACATAGAAGTACTTATCTAATTTAGAAAAAGTGAATATGAAACTAAATAATGGTGAGCCACTCTCCACCCAACCATAGGAAAGACTATGTTGTAGCCTTTCTCGTAGCCAACCACCCCTAAGCCAAATTCTTGATGCCATGAGAGAGAACTAAAGTAAGGAATTTAGCATAAAAGTGATCACCACTCTCTTTCACACATAGGAAAAAAATCAGTGTTTAGCATTTCCATCTTTGACCAAGCTCATAAACATTCAAAAAAATACCACGTGGTTATGCACAACATAAGGGATTCCTTCTATGATCTTTCTAATCCCTTGGCCCTCCCCTCTTCAATGTTGTATGTGCCTCACACAAATAGGACCATTCCTAATCCTTAGATTCATCTAATCAAAAGAAAAAGTGTTGCAACACATTCATTTCGTGTTACATAAGTTGTCACTCATAGCTCTTAACCATTCACAATGCATTAACCTATGTGGGTTCTTCTACGAACTCTCCTGCCAATTTGAATTTCAAAGTGATAGAGAAAATAATGTGTGAAAGAGAAAATGGAATAGGTTGAAAAGCTAAAGGATGAAGAATCAGTTCATTGATATTCCCTCTTGTTTTTATAATCACACCTTGATGCTTAATCTTCCTAACCTCTTTCTAGATGCTTCTTGGGAAGATGAACCGTCTCATCAAAAGGGAAATAAATCAAGGCAATTTTGTCCTCCCAAGGCATCATAATCTATTGGCTATCGCCCTTCCTTCAAATCTATAATTTTTACTTTTTTAAATCAATAAAAATAAATATTACATCACATCATAGAGTTTTAAATCATAGCATAAATGTTGGTTCTCAAAAATTATAAGTTCTCACTTACATCACAAAATTGGGAAAACTAAAGGAGTGACACAATACCTCCCCACTTTAAAGAAAACCATCCTAGGTGTTCTATTATTATGCATAAAACAAGTAAAAATATGCCACTCTCATGATATCCTCCAAATCATTGGCTTCTTCTGCTCCATAGTGCTTCCACTATACTTTAACTCACATAATGGTTTGGTTTCAAAGAAATGTCTCTTTCCTATTGTTGACGGTGTTGGACCCGCCAATATTGAGGGGATCTCCCCGGTATGAAGTCCCAATTAGACCTCACACCATTTGGTGTAGGATTCCCATCTTGTATAAAGGCTTGGTTGCCAAATTCTTAAATATTTTCTTTAGCTCTAACTATCAGCAAGAGAGAGGGGTGCAAAGGTATCTTCAAAAAGAAAGGGGGTGTGTCTGGTGAGTGTTTAGTTGCAACTGTGTCGAGGTTCTTCTACTGCAGAGGGGAATAAAAGTAAGTCTAAGTGAGACGTAATAGTACCACCCAAGAAGAGACACACATGAAGTGGAAATATCCATCTAACATCTAAGAAAATAGTCCACAACAGAAGCAACAGTCGTTACGACCAATAAATGAGAAATATCTATCTAGTATCCCATGCAATAGTCCACAAGGATGGGACAACAATAAAAACCATTACAACAAATTCTCAATAATGTAAGAACTAAAATAACTGAAATAGTTAAACTATCTTAGCATATGTGAAAGAAAACATGAAATACAAACATCTGCAAAATAGTATTACAAACATTCATAGTCCATGCATGAAGAACGTGTTGGCCTTAAAGGCTTCTTTTATTAAGTAAAATTTCTAAGACACATGTTTGGATTTTACATCACTAGCCCCAATAGTGGGACATTGGAGCCACTCCTTTCTCCTCAAAGAACTAATTTATCTCTGTAATGCCTTGTGGGAGGAGCCAAGGTAAAAAGTCCTTCCCTCATACAATAAGGGAGTATGTATAACCAAGGGTTACTCTTTGACTAACCTCGTGACTGTTTGACTTCCTATGACTTTTCAACTTACATAACTCTTTACATTTGATCTATGTCCTATGGACTTCCACTTTACAATACATTTGAATAGAATATACATGGTCCATAATAGTGATGTGGCATATGACCACTCATGACATGACATGACATGATATTGTTGACATGGACTACTTGATGATGTGGAAATGTCAATTCATAGTTGCTGCTAAGTGTTGGATGTCTTCTTGGATATGCTTTCTCTTCACCTTCGCATGGCTTGACAATGTAGAATTTTCAATGACATTTAGTCTTAGATGGTGGTTCCAAAATTGTGTCCCTTTTCTTTCTCTTGATTGATCCACTTGTGATTTCAACTATAGTAGAGTCTTTAGACATGCTTCCCTCCTTCTTCTCCTTCTCCATCTTCTTGTCATGATAGTTACGTGTTTCAGCAATTCACTCATGACGATATGACATCGATTCGAAAACACCCTAGTCTAAGATGATGCATTATGATCCATCAATTGAGCCTAGGACAAGTGACAAGATGGGTAGAGGGGCTCAGTGACTATGCTTCGTGTAGTTCCATCAGTAAGGGGGAGAGCTTGATCTCTAAGACTGCACAGTGCGCATCTTAGGGAGGCTTGAAGGACAAGACTGTAGCTTTTAATCCCATACAAAAATTACCTACATAAAAATTCTAAAAACATAAAATAAACAATGGCGAGAGAATAAAACATAAAACAAATATACACAGAGATTTTCCCCTAGATCCCAAAACCGAGACCACCAGATTGATTTTTTTTAATTTCCTTTCAATGTTACAATACATATATATACATGCCGAAGCATCCATAAACACCAATCCATTAACCATGGATTAGAACAAAATCGTAGTTCCCTTGAACATGTCTACAAAATGCCATGGGAAGAAAACTAGCATGACCAAAACCATGTGCGAAAATCACACACAAAACGATAGGTAGGTTTGCCCACCTAATATAGGGTCCAAAAAAAATTTCCACAACATGTTGCCCTGGACCCCATAGAGGGTGGGTACCACGCCCCTTAAACCCCATGATAGGAGGGATTTCACCCCCCCATGATGCCCTTGTTCTGCCAAACACAACAAACAGGGGGGCTATTGCCACCCCTGTGACCCCCCTATGCGTGGGGCTAGTCGTGGAAAGAATATAACACACACCCAACAAAGACAGTGGGGTCTGGCTAAGGGAAAGGGCATTGGAAAATCCAATTGCGTATTTTTGGATGTCAAGGGAGGCTAGGATTCTGCGCATTGCATAGTTCCAACAGCCAAGGGAAAATATTGAGGGTTGAAGTTTCGAAGTGTGTAGTTCAGGGCATGTTGTGGGACATAACTACATAATTCTAGGGGTCAAGGTCAGGAGATGGGTACAATAATTGCATAGAATAGTAGCCCTAGAGAACAGGGATTTCACATTTCTTAGTTCCAAGTATCGAGGTTACAACTTATAGGGCTGAGGCTATGCAATGCATAGTTCAGTTAGGGCCTAGTGAAGCTAAGTTGCTCGATCAGGAAGATTTTCTGAAAGTGGCTAAGTGTGGGATATGTGATGAACCATGATGAACCTTGACTATAATCACACATGTAGCATAATTTGATGCAACAACAACATAGATCATCAAAACACATGAACAAAGCATTTCCATCCATGTGACTACCTCACACAAGATACGACAAGTGCGACACTTAAGATAAGCTTTAGGATGACTGTGACAAAACTTGTGTGAAAATGCTCAAGACTTTGTGTATGGATGTAACATATGTTTACATGGTTAGGAAAACTCACATACACAAACACCAACCTTCGAAATCATCAGAATAGGCTTGTAAACATTGCACGACGGCCAAACATGCCAATAGACGACAATTAATCCAACATGCAAAAGGGACCAAAGAATTGCAAGAAAGCTCATGAAATGAGCTCGAATCTTTGCAACAACAATATAAAAGACCAAGGAAGGCTCTAAGTTGAGTGTAAGACACAATGTTGGAGGGTGTTGCAACAACTACAACACTTGTCTAGTATGCATTGTGGTTCTAGTTTGAACTCTCCTTCATGTTATGCCTAGATCACAAACCAATCAATAACATGATTATAATCATAAACATAAATTTTAAGAAAAGATACATGAAATACATCATGAGCTCTAATGTTGGAGTTAAACAAAGTGTGTAAGCCACTAGCCCAACCCTTTCCAAAATCTCAACTAGTCCACAATAGGGAGATGATAATTTGAAACAAGTTTTAATTCTCAAGGAATTCTTCTTTGGATTAATATGGATATACACATGACCTCCAAGTTTGAACTATTTTTGAACTATGTTCTTGTCTCCATATCTCTTCTTACGATTTTGGGTTGCCTTCATGTCTGTTTGATCAATAAAACTTCTTTCTCTGTCTCTTGTAACATATCAAGTCCAAGAATAAGTCTATCCATTGGATAATCCCAACTAATGGGTGTATTAGATTTTTGGACATACATTATGAATAACCATTATTATAAGTAAACTCTACCAAAAACATTTTTGCATTGGGTACTACCCAGGGAAGAAAGTTAGCCTCTGTCTTAGCCCAAGACAAGAGGGAGGTTGCTGGTACTAGGTCAGCCCTCATTATGGACTCACTTAAGAGAGAAATAAGTTACTCTATTCTAGAGTGTAAACATGTCAACATACGAGACTTGAACTTGGGTGGGGAGGATTACAATTACTTAGCCCAACCACCTAGGTTAAACTTAATTGATGATAAGAAAACTCTACCAATGGAAAATAATACTCCCATTTTCTTGGTCTACTAATTACATACATACGAAGCATGTCTTCTAAAATCTAATTTGTCCTTTATATTTTTCTATCAATCTATGGATGATAAGTTGTAATGAATTCTAGCTTTGTCCCACTTCCTTCAAACAATTTTTTTCCAAAATCTTGAAGTAAATGTAGCATCTATACTAGACATAATTACCTTTGGCATGCCATACAACCTAAATATTTCTTTCATAAATATCTCAACAATATCAATTTATTTGTGAGTGGACTTCATTAGAATAAATGAGAGGTTTTTCTTAACTTGTCCACCACAACCATGATAGAATCATGTTGTTTACTTGTTTTGGGAAGTCCAATGATAAAATCCATGGTTATAGTCTTCCATTTCCACTTCGGAATTAGAAGAGGTTGTAACAAACCTTGTAGATGCTTATGTTTATTATTTATTTGTTGGCATTCCAAGCATCTAATATTGTTCTAAACAATATCTCTCTTCATTATGGGCCATTAATGATGCTTCCTTACTACTATTATCAATTTTTGATATCCAAGTTGTCTGAAATATGGTTCTTTATGCAATTCATCCACGATCAACTTCTTTAATTCCTTGGAATTTGGAACATACAATATGTTGTTATATAACAACAGTCCATCCTTTGTTAGTTAATATCGCATACAACTTGATCCTTCTTTCCCTTGCTACAAACATTCCTTAATTTGTTGAGAGTTCTCATCATGTTGTAAGGAATCTTTTGTCATAGATTTAAAGCTTGTTTTAGTTGAACAAATTGTTGCAATTCGATTCTCTTGCAAAATTAAACATAGAGCATCTACCACATGGTTTTCTTGGCCTTTTATGTGCCTAGTTTTGAAGTTAAATTCATTGATTAGCACTATCAACCTAGCTTTCCTATCAAGCTAGGTTGGTTAAATAATTACTTCAACGCATTATGATTTGACATCAAAATAAATCTACTCCAGAGTAGATAATGTCGCCACATTTTGAGTAGAGGAATAATTGTTTGCAAATCTAAATTATGGGTCACATAATTCCTCTCATTATCATTCAACTGTGAGGACTCATAACATATCA
Source organism: Pinus taeda (assembly GCA_000404065.3). NCBI lineage: Eukaryota > Viridiplantae > Streptophyta > Pinopsida > Pinales > Pinaceae > Pinus > Pinus taeda. The sequence goes on from APFE030526103.1 coordinate 184,929, forward strand.
CATACCCATCTTGCATGAGAACTCAACTAAGTCCTTCCTTTGCAAGCATCAATGCATACTAAGAATTCTTTGTTTGGGTCCAAAATTATTAACATAGGTGCATTGAAAAGTAATTATTTCAATAGTTGAAAACCTTCTTCACATTCCTTAGAGCAATCAGACTTCACCCTCTTTCAATGTAAATAAATGATTGGATGACCAATTTGAGAGAATCATTTGATAAATATCTAGTAGTAACCAACAATTTGCATGAATGATGTCACTTCTATAAAATTTCTTCGGGCATTCCAATCTCTTATGGAATTTATCTTATCAGGATCCATAACAACTCCTTGCTTTGAAATTATATGTCTCGAATAATGAATTTATTCTTGCTAGAAATCACACTTGATAAACTTCGCATATAACTCGTGCTCTCTCAGCTCTTGCAATACAATTTGAAGATGCTCCTCACGATCTTTGATTGTCTTTGAATAAATAAGAATATAATCGCTGAAAAATTAAACAAACTTTTCCAAATACTTAGTAAGGATGTTTTTCATCAAAGACATAAATGTAGCTAGTTCATTAGTTAACCCAAAAGGCACCACAACAAACTCATAACGCCCATATCTATTCTGGAAAATAGTTTTATGAATGTATTCATCTTTGATTCAAACTTGATATACCCAAACGTTAATTCTATCTTGGAAAACACTATAGCTTCTCTCAAATGGTGAAACAAATAATCAATCCTAGGTAGAGTATACTTATTCTTAATGGTTACATTGTTTGGCTACCTATAATCTATACACAATTTGAGAGTTCCATATTTCTTCTTCACAAATAACTTTTCTGCTCCTCAAGGAGATACAATGGGTCTGATATACCATTTTCCAAACATCTTCTACAACAAAAGCTTTAAATCTATCAATTCAAGAGTACTTCTCCTATAAGGTAATTTGGACACCAATATTGTTTCTAGCATAATACCTATGGAGAAATATATATCTCTTTTAGGTCGTACTCTCAGTATTTATTTTGGAAATACATCTTGAAATTCTTGTAAAATTTTTAGGTCTTCAAGCTTTGCTTTTATATTATTTGTTGATTCCAACACATGTATGGCATGCAACTAACATCATTTTTTATAACATTTATTTAATTTCATTATTCATACTTCTCTTATAGTAACATGTTTTGCTATGTCTTTGAGAGTTACGGGATGCCCATTCTCATCCACACATTCCAATGTCTTAAGATAGAAATCCAACTTAACTTGACATGACTCTAACCAATCCATGCTAATTAAAAAATCATATGATACTAAAGGCAATATATTCAAAGTTACTTGGATTTGATACCCATTCAGAACAATTGGGCATGCTTCCACCATTTCAATTACCTTCCTCTTTGTGTATGTAGCTCGCTAGACTAGCCATGATTTCTTATGCTTATTTCTTTGAAGAACACATGCATCAACAACTTGAGGTTCAATATAACTAAGATTAGCTCTGGAATGAATCAATATGGAAACATGATTATGAGAAATTGTGCCTTCTACTTTAACCAAAAATGCTTTATGACCTTCTTGTCGATTATCTAAGGTCGCATGAATCCTAGACATTGCTCTTACTACATCATTGAATGTAGTAGCCTCTTATACTTTCTTCACATTTCTATTGTTGGCCTCTTGTATGTGGGATAAATCTCAGAGTAAGTGGCCGCCTCCACAAACCAAACATTTCAAAGGCCTGTTTTTTTTATCCCCTTCCTTTGCTACCATGCTTGTTGTTGGCTTCATCTCACTTTACATAGGATATTTTTGCTAGAGCTTACTTCTTGATGGAAAATGCTTATTTGAACTCTTTCCATAAGCTTTATTATGCTAAAATATTGAATTCATTTCCTTTATATAATCGTTTTCTTTTGTCTTCCATGAATTTTTTTATTCTACTCTATACTTTGACTATTCATAACAACAATTATCCTTTCTTATGGTGTTATCTAGATACTTTGGCCCATCAAACTCTATTATGTATTGGTAAGATTGAGAAAATACAATAATGAATCTTTGAATATTCACTTCTCATCCTTGATATAAGGCACATAGTGCAACAACTCAAATATTCTCAGATAATCTTTTACAATGAGTTTTCCAATATTTATATTGTGAAATTCTTTGACCTTTTCATGAGTAGTTTTCTAATAGGTAAATTTTTTTAAGTACTTTTTGAACTGCTTCAAAGAGATGTCCTTTTCTTAGATTCCTTTCAAATTCTTGATATATTCCTACCATATATATGCCTTTCCATGCATGGTAAATATTGCTACACTTGCCTTCACGTTTGTTGAATAATCATGCACATGGAAGCATTTCTTCAATCATAATAGTTATGTTTTAGCTCTCTCGCCTTTCTTGATCTCACTATTGAAAATGGGAGGGTTTTCCTTCTTGAATTATTCATGCAAAGAAACTTTAGAGTTATTCATTTCTTCTTGTTCTTAAGTGAGTCGATGCTACTCTTCTCATCTGAGATAGATGTCCCATCACTAGAGGAATCAAAGGAGGAGTCTTCACTAGAAGTAGCCACATTCCTACTTTGGTGTCTTTTCTTATATGTACTCTTCCTTGTATTTACTGATAATAAATTCATGTTTCTTATTTTATTAAGGGCTATCCATTTTCTTAGATGGGTCTTTTCCATCATTACCAGTGTTTATTCCCTAATGCAACAACATTTGAATTTCAAACAAACTTTCCAAGAACACTGAATTCAATTCTACATGTCTTTCTTCTTCTTTGACCAAACTTTCATTATATTCTTTGTAACTATAAAGGTATTCCTTCAAACTCTTCATTGTATAAATAAGTTCGGGAGATGTTCCCTTTTCTCTCCCCTTTTCCTTTCAAAGTCATTTAGTCCAAAGAAAAAGTCTTATAACACATTCATTTATTCTCACATAAGTTGTCACCAACATTTCTTATCCATTCACAGGGTTTTAATTTCTTTGGATTTTTCCACCAACTCTCTTTTCAATTTGAATTTTTGAGTGAAGGGGAAAATAATGTATGAGAGAGAAAATGGAATAGGTTTCTAAAGGAATAAGAACTTCTCAATTGATCCTCCCCCTTATTTTAATAATCACACCTTAACGCTTCATCTTCCAAACATCTTCCTAGAAGCTTCTTGGGAAGATTAACTATCTCACCGAAATGGAAAATTAAATCAAGGCAATTTTTTTCCTCTCAAGGCATCATAATCTGTTGGTTATCCCCATTCCTTTAGCTCTAGTGTGTGTATATATATATATATATAGTGTGTGTGTGTGTGTGTGTGTGTGTGTTAGGATAACACATCGACGTAATGAGTTAAAACTTTTTGATGTAACACATCATAAAGTTTTAACTCATTACATCAATGTTGTTACCCCCACATTATAAATTTTGAATTACATCATGAAATTGGGAAAATAAAAAGGGTGTCACATGTTGGCATATGGATAGTTCAATTACTACCAAATCTAAAATATGGACATTCAGTTTAGGGTAAGATAGGAAACTTCCCATTCATAGCTTCCTCTTAAGAATCGAGATCTGTGTTGGCTACTTTGTTCTTCATATTAAGAAAATATATTAAATAAAATGCATATTACACTACTCAATTGTTTTCAAGATATCCATGTTGGCGATCGCAAACATTATAAGCCCTAATTATAAATTACAAAACCTGGGGTTTGAAAAGGGTTCTTACAATCCCCTTCCCTTAAGTGAATTCTATCCTTGACATTATATTATTCATGATGGGGTCTATTGATGATTAAAAAAGATGGGTATCCTTTTTTCATCGCATCCTCTAGCTACCATGTTGTGTCATTTTATCCAAAGTGATTTCTATGCACCTTAACCTACACAATGGTTTGGTTTCGAAGAAAAATATTTTTTTTGATCTATGATGCATTGAGCTTTAGTTTGGAATTCTCCTTCTAGTTCTGCAATATTTACAGTCCAATCAATTATATGATTAGCAGCATGTACATATTTCTTAAGTAGTGACACATTCAAAACATTGTGTTCTTTCATCATAGGAGGTAAAGAAAACATGTATCCCACTGGTCCCACTGTTTCTAGGATCTCAAATGGTCCACATTATCTTGGGGCTAGCTTCGCATAAGCCCCCATTCTTGAGGAAATTCTCTTTGGTATGATTTTTACATACATATGCTCTCCCATATTGAACTTTCTTATGAGCTATATTATAATGAACACAACTTTTTAATAATATTATGTTTCCTTCAAGTTCTACCCAATTTTTACCACTTTATGTTCCATTTATTTTAATCATATCTAGTCCAAGTGTAATATGGTCTATTGGATTACCCTAGCTCAATGGTATATTACATTTATTTCCATACAATGTCTCAAAGGGACTCATCTTCAAATACTTATAGTACCTATTATTATAGGAAAATTCTACCAAGGGTAAGCAATCTTTCCACTCCTTGGGTTGATGCATTGCACACATCCTTAGCATGTCCTCCAACACCTTGTTCACTCTTTTTGTTTTCTCATTTCTCTAAGGATGAAGGCAATACTAAAGGCCAACTACATTCCAAAACCTACAAACAAATATTTCTATAAATCTGACTTGAATTTAGGATTTCTATTTGATACAATGATCTTGGCCATGCCATGTAGTAAAAAAAGTACTTTCATGAATATATTTACAATGTTAATTACTATGCAATGTGGACTTCACAAGAGTGAAGTGAGTTTCCTTTCTCAACTTGTTTACCACCACCATAATAGAATGATGTTGTTTGGCCATTCTTGACAACCCAGTGATGAATTCCATGGGTATGATTTCCCACTGCCATTTTGGAATTTATATGGGTTGATACAATCGAATGGGATGCTTATTCTCCACTTTGACTTTTTGACACTCCAAACACTTGACAATGTAATTTGTAATATCCTTCATTCTAAGGAAAGAATATGGCATCTTTGTATCTATTATCATCTTCCAATAATTTGATGGCTTATATAAGACCTCCTATGGAGTTGATCCATTATAATGTGTATATTCAAGTATACTAAGTCAGATATGTACAACTTTCCCTTATACATTAGAAAACTATATTTTGTTAGCTAATAATCAACACACCTTAGCCTCTTAGGCTCTTTCTCAAACATTGCATCACAAAATTGTATGTATACAAGCCCTTTCTTGTAGGCATATATACAAACTATGAACTCTTTATTTCAATTTGTGATCACGAGGAAAGGTGCATTTGTTAAGAGGTGCTTCAGTTGTTGAAATCTCATACATTTTAATAAAAAAAATAAAATCATATTTCTTCTAAAATGAGGACATTAGGTGATTGTTCTTGGAAATCCTCAAATGAATATTTTATAGCATGTGACCAAGTCCATACGCAACCTCATCCCTATCACACTTCATGGTGTTGGCTACTCTATAATTGCCTTAATAGTTTTAGGGTCCACTAAAACCCCTTCCTTTGAGATTACATGCCCCAAATGATGCACTTGCTTCCAAAAGAAGTCACATTTGCCAAAATTTACATACAAGTTATGTTTTCTCAACATCTATAACACTATCCTAAGGTTTTCCTCATGCTCTTCCTTGTTTGTGGAATAAACTAGAATATCACCAATGAATACTAAGACAAATTATCTAAGTACTTGATGAGAATGTTGTTATTCATACATATGAATGTATCTAGTGCATTAGTAGGTCCAAATGGCACCACCACACATTCATAATGACCATACTAGTCCCTAAAAGAATTTTTGTCAATATTTTCATTTCTTGTCCATACTTGATGACACTCCAATCTTAATTATAGCCTGGAGAACATCTTAGTTTCCCTCAATTGATCAAAAATATCATCAAGCTATGGCAATGGATACCTATTTTTTATAGTTACCTTGTTTAGTTATCAATAACTGATGCACAACTTGAGGGTTCCACCTTTCTTTTTTACAAACAAGATTGGTGCTCTCCAAGGGGATATACTTGGCCTAATATATCCCTTGTCCAACATTTATTTTAATTTAAAATTCATCTTACTAGCTTATGAGAACTCATTTTGTATGGAACTCATGACACTGACACTACTCTAGGCATTAGCTCAATAAAAAATTCAATGTCTCGTTTAGGTGGCTATCCCGGTACTTCTTCTAGAAATACATTAATGTACTCCTGTAGCATTAGGAGATTCTCAATTCTTACTTTATTTTCCATAACAAAGTTTAGAAAATGAATATCATACAATTTTCATCCTTTCTTATGACATTTCTTACACTTCAAGGATGAAATCTTCCGAAGTGATACATACTTTTGCTTTCCTTGGAAGCTCCTTAGTCTTCCTTGTCCATATTTACAAACTTTATTAAAATGGTCTAATCTTTCCTTATGTGTTGCTAACCAATCCATGCCAATTAGTATTGCATATGGTCCTAGTGATGACACATTCAATATTGTATGAGCATGCAGTTCATTCATCTGAAATCAGAACTATTTGATAACCTCAACCACCTTCTTCCAAGTTCTTGTAGCTAGCTACACTAACCAAGCCTTGGTATGCTTCTTTTTTTGTAACACACAAGTTTCAACATATTCTGGAGAAACATAGCTAATGTTAGTAGGGTCAATAAGAATTGAAGTAGAGAATTTAGCAATAATACCTTCAATCTCCTCCACTTAGGTTTGATTGTCCAGTTGCCTATTTTCCACAACTGCATAATTTTTAGGCATCCTTCATCACTAGTAGCCTCTTTAATATTGAAAATGTTCCTACCATTATGCCTCTTGTAAGGGAAATATCATATCACGTGCTCCTCCTCACACCCCTAGAATTTTAGTGGCCCTTTCTTTCACGCTTTTACTTTTTCCTTTACTTTCCTATTTGACTTATCCACAATTTGAGTGGGATAATTCTAATAGAACTCACTCCTTGCTGGAACATTGAACTTGATAATTCTTCCAAATTACTTAAAGTGTGATGACTTGGATCCCTTCTTCTTGAATCTAGCTTTCTCTTTCTTCCATGGTGTTTAGAAATGCAACTTGTGCTTCGATTAGTCTTAACAATATTTATCTTTCTTGATAGTGTTATCAATTATTCTGGGTTTATCAAGCTTAATAAGATCTTGATATAGTTGTGGTAGTTCGCTGAGAAATCATTATATCTTCACTTTCTCGTCTTTCATATAATGCACATATCTAGTAGCTATATGAATTTGTTTGCATAAGAACCTATAGTGAGTTACCCCAATTTATGCTCATGTAACTCTAATTTTTCCATCATATTATCTCTCTAATTTACTCCATGTCATCAAATTTTCTTGAATTTCCTTGACATTCTTGAGATCTTCCCAACAAATATTAAGTTTGAGCTTCAAGTTCAATATGTCCACTCTAACATCCGCATTTTCATATTAATTGTGTACCCTAAAATTCTTCTTCAAGTCCAATAACCATGCCTCTTCTTCCTCATTTTTATTTGTCTTCTTCATAAAAAGTAGAAGGCTTTTTCTTTTTGAATTCCTTAGGTAGGATACTCTTTGTAGTCATTTTCTTCTTCTTGTGTAACACTAATATGATTGATGTGCTAGATAGCATATCTGAATTGTCTATTTCCTCTCTAGGGGTATTTGATGATGTGTTGTCACTAAATGTAGACCTCTTGACACTCATGTGCCTCTTCCTTGAATTGATTCTTCATGTATTTCTAGTTGCTAATCCATATTTTTAAATTTCTAATGAGCTAGGAACTTTTGTTGACTAATGCCTATCCATACTACTAGTCACTAATCCATGCTACCTCTACCTTCATAAATATAATAAATTTTGTCACAACATTGCACTCATTTCAGTTTGCTTCTCCTAGGCCTTAATGATCCTTTCATTATCTTTACAACTCCATAGTTCATCCCTCAAACTTGTAACTGTTTCCACCAAATTGAGAGGGGTCTTAACCACTTTTCTCTCATCTGATACATCTTCTCTATTGTGTGAAGTCTTTTCTAAGTTGTACTAAACTATTCTGCAGAAAATTTCTTCCTTCTCTACAATTATAAGTATCTTTATGTATTGGAGCAACATATTAATGTGTTGAGCCCTCAACAACCCACTCTCAATTTCATTAAAAAAAAAAAAAACAAAAACAAAAAACTCATTAAAATTTAGAAAAATGCCTTCTTTTTCATCATTGGTTAATGCTTTTATTGATTTAATGTTTGGATCTTGATTAGAAAGCTTATTAGTTCACTTTGAATTATTTTTATTTTATGCGTTGATTCATTTGGCTTATTTTGAATAAGATGATCCAACAACTTTACAATTACAAGTTAGATTGATGTAATCACGTCTTATTGAACTTAACGTCAAATTTTCTGAAGCTCCCACTTTTGTTTAAAATTGGTGTGTTTATTATTTTTTCAAGATTCTTGAACTCAGTCCACCCTATAATTAGATTCCTGCAAACACGACAACGTAAACTAACCTCTCACCATCAATTTTGCTGGAAATAAGTATAGAAATATAATATTTTTTTTATTTAGATAAATATAATAAATTTTGATATAATATTTCGAATTTAACATCTATTATTTAATAATAATAATATTATTATTTTCTCCTCCAAATAAATATGTAACTACATATCACAAAAAAGCAAATAAATAAAATAAGAAAGAATAATATAATTTTGTATATATAAATAAAGAAAATATATTTAAATAAATAAATAAAAGCAAAGGAAACAAATATTTTTGTATATTTTGGAATTATGTATTTAATGAGATGTCTTTTTTTCCTTTTGTTTTGTTACACTTTAAAGGGAATAAAAGAATTAGGAGTTGTCTTTAGTGCGACTCTTTGGAAGCTTTTCTGGTGGATGTTTTTGGTCTAATTTCTCGAAAATCTAGCAGGAATTCATTGAAATCACAAGCTTGATGGGTAAACCCTACACAATAGAAGTGCCCTAGAGGTTTTTCATGGTGCTCAATCCATATATATAATAAAAAAAACTAGTTTAAATAACACAAATTAATATTTTACTTCAAATTTTTCCACTAAATTCTTGCACCGGAAACTCAAAAAAATAACGTTATAAACAACTCCAAAAAAATTATGCTATAACTTTGAAAAAAATATACCCATACCACTATTTAGAAATATACCATGATACTATTTTCCATATGGGTTAGGGAAAGCCAAAGAAAATATACTTGAAGTGTTCTTGGACTCTAAAATGCTATGGGTTAAAGGGAATAAAATGGTTATGCTATCACGTTGGAAAAAATATACCCATGCTACTATTTTCCATAAGGATTAGGGAAACCCAAAGAAGAGATAGTTGAAGTGTTGATGGACTCTAAAATGTATTATGAAAGAGATTGGGACGAATTGAAAAAAGGGCAAGATTTTGTGGAAATTCGATTCACCAAATCGTATGGAATTAAGAGATTGGGTCTTAAAATCATTAATTGAAAAATTATAATGGTGCCAAATTGTCGTATGTACAAAGCTTGCTCCAAATGATGTCACCTAATCGTTATGCTGACTATACATGGTGGGTACCAATATTTATATTGAAGATCACTCGGACACAAGAAGATTTGACCGCAAAACCTAATTCTAGGATATATGATTTTAGATGGTGGGTACCCACATTTATCTACGTGTAGAACACATTACTCAAATTTGAGATGGTTTAACAATAAAGTTTTATTTTAGGATATATAAGCTTAGATTTATTTTAACTTTATAATTATAAGAAGATATGACAATAAAGTCTAATTTTAGAATATATTAATTTAGATACATCTTAAATTTCTAAAAGTTGAAATTTTTTTTAAAATAAAAATAAATTTGATCTTTTTATGTTTAGTAGATCCAGAATTAAGATAGATCTAAGCAAATATAATATATACACATTTTTTATATTTTGTTTTAATTATTATTTTAAACCATCTATAATATATGTAAACAGTTAACATTAAAATAATTTTACTAACATGAACATTGAAATATTTTATTTATGAATTACATAGTAGATATAAAAATTTATCTATTATTATACATTTTAATATTACTATAATTTACATTTTTAAATATTATATTTATGATGAATATTTTAAATTTTTATTACTATTAATATTTATATAAATGTTACATATTAATTTCATATTATGAACTACAAGTTCTTTTTTATTATTGTGTATTTGAAAAGAATTGAATATTTTTAACTTTCAACTTTTTCTTTGTACACATTTGAAAGATTTGATTGTAGTTTATATATATCTATATATATATTATATATATATATAATATATAATATATATATAAGATATATATATATTATATATATATTCTTAAAGTTGTAATAAAATAATTAGTTAACATGAATATTCAAATGATTTATGTATGCACTGAATTGAAATATGAAAATATAAATAATATTATGTTTTTGGTTAATTCTAAAAGTTGATATGAAAATATCCTATTTCATATGGACATGGAAATATTTTATTTATAAGTGAGAATAATAGTGAAATATTTTTACCATATCTTCTTCATATTATGTTGTAATATCAACATCCAACCTAGCAATAACAATTAGAGTGAGACTATGCTTTATAATATTTTAAAGTATTTGTTTTTTATTCTGATTATGGCTGACATTGTTTTTTAATTTAAAGTATCTTATTTTTATTTTAAAAGGGAAATGTGCTAACACCACATTGAGCATGGACAAAATTACATATCACACTATCACTTGGTTGTAGAATGCACATCTCAAGGAAATAATTCCAAGATATACAAGCCTAAATCCATTTTAACTCTAAATAGCATCTAAACTGATCAAATCTCTTAAACTTGAAACCTCTTTTAAAGTGAAAAAAAATTAATAGATCCAAAACTTTTTACTTTAATTATAAATAACATTAATGTAAAATATTTTATGTTTATTTAAAAAAAAAACTTATGTCAACACCACATTGAACATAAATAATTACAGATCCCATTGAGTGTCACGTCAATAAGCCTATATCAAGACAAATACAAAGATTTTTTTGCAGGAAAATAAGGGGTTTGAAATCATGTGGAGGATTTCTTGCCATATATCGTGAATGTGCAAGAGCAACAAAGGTATATAATTGCCTTTTGAAAAGAACATTACCTAATGAATTGAGGAGTTATGCCACGATATCAAAGAGTGGACCATTGTGACGATGATATTATAGGTTGGTTAATGAGGTTAATTTGGGTGATTAAGAGGAAGGAATGGAATCTTTTTTACTAGAGAATAAATTTCACTCACATTCTTATTTATAAAGTAATTTTTTTATAGTGACTTTTTTTTAAAATTGCTTTTTCTGTGACATGTTATATTTATTTTTTCCCTATCATTTCAATTGTATATATTAGATGCATTTTTATATATTTTTGTCAATACTTTTTTTTGAAGAGTCGGTGAAGAGATCCTATCACAACCCTTGAAAAAAACATCAATAAGTCTTCAATGAAGTTAGAATATAAAAAAAATTTGTGGATTGCATGGTGGATCCCTTAGTTGCAAGTCATATAGAACCCTTAAAAAAGATATCACTATGTCTTCCATGAAGCTAGAATATAACTAAAAACTCAGTCAATCAACAAGAATTCCTTTATGGGATTGCACACCATTTCTAACTATTCTACCATAACACTTATTTGGCTATCCTTAAAATTCCACAACAATAAAGACTTCTTCCAATACATTATTGATTTAAAATTGGTAATTTATAATTGGAAAATTTAAGATATATAAAATTAATTAAAATCACGAGAATTATTATTATGATTTTTACTTCCAAATTATATAATATTTACTATTTTAATTTAATTCAATCATTGTTATATTAAGGATTATAATGGTAAAAATAAAAGTGTGGAAAAAAGTAAGGTCATAGCCAACAACCATGTAAGTAAAAAAAAACTCAGCTTTACCAATCTATTACATAATTATTGTATATGTGTGGGGTTAAAGTAATTAAAACATTAAAACACAAATTTTCTTAAGCAAATTCAGACAAGTAATTAAAACTTATTGAACCAAGAAAATACCCATCAAATTTAATTAGTGCTAGTATCCCAAATTCAATTCCCTCGAAATAAAGCTCTGCACATTCAACGATAAATCTTCGCTCTTACATAGAGGCCACCATGACCGCATTCTTCCCCATTTTGGGAAAATTCAGAGAGAAAATTTTAAACAAATGAAAGAAATCTATCATAAGTGGCCATTATGAAATTGTTATGGTATATACCACATCATAGCGATTGAGCATCGCCAAATCGTGAGATTTGAATTCTATAAAATAAAACTACTTACATAAAATCTCAATAATAGAGCTGCTACACCAATTGTAGGAAAAAGAAAGAAAGAAATCGATGGTGTATGCTACTATCGTGTGTATTTTACATGTTAGTGTTTTACTTGGCTATAGAATTTAATATTTGGTTTTGCCTAATAAAGTTAACAAGGGAGCCACTCTCGTAGCGGTAGTCTCTGCTGGGGTTGAGAAAGTGTAGTTCTTTGAGTTGCATCTCAATTGTCTTGAGCATACGGGCAAATTTGCAAGTGAGCGTTTATTGAACATAAACTATGAACCACAACCAAAACCAATTTGAAAGAGAAAATTGATAAAAGAAACTCTGATGAGTATTTGCAGAGCCCAGAACCTTCACACCAAAATGTAAAAGAAATAGGCCACTGCTCAAATAGTCCTCAGTTGAAATGTAAAAGAAATAGGCCACTGCTCAAATAGTCCTCGGTTAACATTAATCCATGTGAGTGTTTTTTCAAAGAAATAGGCCACTGCACAAATAGTCTTGGGTTAGCATTAATCCATGTGAGTGATTTTTCAAAAAAACAGGCCACTGCATAAATGGTTTGGCCTATTCTTACTTGGGTCAGTGAAGATCACAAACCCGGTATTATTGTAGTAACAATACCATTAAATAAGCATTTGATAATAGCAGAGTCAACCCCTGGTTGAGAACATGTGAAATTAAGATTAACACATAGGCTTTGCTATGCACCATAACCTTTGCACAAACCAGAGGCCATCTTTGGTGATCATTATTTGAATTGTAGATTCAAAAATATTTTATAAGACATATAAACACATTAATATCATAAACGAGAGGCCATCTTTATTTGAATGGTATATTCAAAAATATTTTATAAGACGTGTCTATTACATTGGCATTTAGTTGAACACAGTGTAAAAACATCATTTTCACCTGCAAATAAAGTAAAAGCAAGATAGGTTTAGCGTCTTCATGTACTTGTTTGTTCTAATCCATCTTTTTTCTATAAAGAGAATTCAACGAGTATGACTACAGGGGCACCTGTTTTAGATTGTAAACAAGTTCAATAAACGATGAAACACAACCAATTTCAAAAAGAAAATTGATAAAAAAAACTCTGATGAATATTTGCAGAGCCCGGAACCTTCACACCAAAATGTAAAAGAAATAGGCCATTGCACAAATAGCCATCAGTTGACATTAATCCATGTCAGTGATTTTTCGAAGAAACAGGCCACTGCAGAAATAGTACTGGGTTAGCATTAATCCATGTGAGTGATTTTTCAAAAAACCAGGCCACTGCATAAATGGTTTTTTAAACGGCCTATTCTTACTTGGGTCAGTGAAGATCACAAGCCCGATATTATTGCAATAACAATACCATTAAATACAAGGGGCTCAATTTTTCCCTTACCCCAATCAGATCCCTCATAAAGAAATCATATGCAACCAGATACCTCATAGAGAACCTTGTCAATTTTTCCCTTACCCCAATCAGATCCCTCATAAAGAAATCATATGCAATCAAACACCTCATAGAGAAATCATATGCAGTCTGGAAGATAGAATAAAAACTCTCGATGAGAAAGATAAGGAACTTGTTAAACAGGGATGCGTTGTCATCATAAACAGATCCAGACCTCCAAAAATCAATCCGTTTGGAAATACGCAGAAGTAGATTTTAGTTGACGTGATTATCTTCAATAACCTTTAAAAATTACTTGAAACTGGTAGCAACCATCCAGAAGGACCTATGGATAGTGATTGATGCCTCAGCAACGCTCAAGGTAGATAAGGAGGGACACATGGCGCGATTGAGACAGAACAAGAAACTAGAAAAGCTAGAAACACATGTTTGGAAAAAAGACGTTGCTAGAGGATTACAACGTAGCAATGGGCGTAGACCGAATGTGGTTGAGGTTGGCAATTTCACCGGGAATGAGCACGCAAGGACCCACAACTCGGAATCAACAATAGAAGAATTCTGAGCACTCACGCAGAGAAGGTTCATATAAAACAAAGCAACAGGCTAGATTGGGCAAACTGCGCAGCTCGATTAGTGTGTCCAACACAATCCGTAACGAAGGTATACTCCTGCAAACACATAGCACGTCTAAAGATTTTTTAAACAATAGAAACCGATTACTAAACAATGATATAAATTATAACATCAATAAAATAAATTTAGTTGAAATAAGAAATAGGTTAGATAACAAAACGAACATGGAATATTAGAAAAGAAATTTGATAACAATGGTATTGATGATAACAGGAACTTAATAGGTTAGATAATAATAATACAATTGCATTGAATTCAAAGCACATTAATATAGGTAACGGTTTGGTTAATATAAACAAATTATTAGTAAAGAAAATTGAAAACAATAGTAAAACTAATAATAGCAGAGTCAACTCCTGATTGAGCACATGCAAAGTTAAGATTAACACGTAGGCTTTGCTATGCACCATAAACTTTGCACTCACCACGTTTCATGCTGTGGGTCCAGAAATTTACCATTTGTGTAATTCTTTGGGCCCACAAATTTACCATTTGTGTAATTCTTTGGGCCCACTACCCTACAACTTGTCAAACTGCAAGATGGACAACACAACAAAGTGATAGCTCAAACTGCAAGATGGCTTGACGAACTCACCCGAGAGCTGGGAGAAATCAACCGAAGTTGGTTGAACCTGAGGCTGGTATAAGAAAAGAACCAGGACTTGCTTCTCGCTCGCTAGGATAATCGGGGTTGGTCGAAAGAAACCGCATTTTGTTCTGCCCCTAAGACAACTCTCTATACCTTGTGAGATCTGGGACCCGGCCCGACTTTCTTCCTCCACTCCAGGGGCTTGTTGGCATCCAAGGTATTCGTCGTCTCATGTTGTTGTTATGTTGTTGTTGATGGTTTCTAACTGGCTGAAAGGCTTTGATCTGAATTTTTCTTCCAACTTAGACAGGGAGTCCTTGGTCTTCTCAAGGTCTTCAATAGCTGCATCTATGGTAGCTTTAGACTCCTTGTTAGTTTTCTTAAGATCCAATACCTTTTTAGTTTTCCGTGTTACTGCATTCCTGTTCTCTAGCAGATCTGGGTCAGTAGGTTGTCTAAGAGCCCTGAGCTCCCATTCTGCCCTGTCTGCTTCACTAAACAGTAGTAGGTAGGTAGGTTTGGAAGGAATCATACGCATGAGCTGTTTCATCTGCCAAATCAGAATCAGAATCCTTTGTTCCAGAATCTCCCGACGAAGCCAAATCCGAAGCTGCTGTTTCAAAAAGCCGAATCTTCAGAATCATACGCTTAGACAGACGTCAAAACATTTCCGTCTGGGCTACCGACCTCAAACTTGAAAAAAAATAGAGCCTTGTAACACCGTTCATTAACCAAAGATACAAAAATAATACCGAGTCTGGAGAGCAAGATAGAGCGAGAAATTGTCATGTGATTTCTAACCCCAATGCTCGCAGTGTGATTCTTTCTGCATTCTCCGTAGCGCACACCCTTCCTGCACGCGGTGTCTCCTCCTCTTACAGTTGTGGCTGCTTCGGCCTGTTGCAATATTTGAGAGGGCCGCATTTCTTCATTGGATGTTACAGATTGGGGCTGAATCTCTACGGATCTTGTTACAGGGGGCTCTGATCTCCGATGTAAAGACACAGATCTGAAATCACCTGCGCCCAAGTCCTTCACCTGTATATATCTTTGCAATCCCATAGAACTTCTATTGAAAGACAGAAGGAAGAGATTGACATCCAAAGTTGTACCTGTTCACTTTCCTTATTCATTTGCACCGCTGAACCTCAGGTTATATTTAACAAATTTATGGGCTAAATTTCGTCTTAATAAGTTAATCCCGTTCTGTGCATTAATAAAACACTTAATAAAAGTAACCATCCACAGTATTTCTGAATTGAAGCGAGATCGCTACAACAAATCGTTATTAATAGCGCAACTCATGTCCTTCCACTATTATTCCAATACAAATTGTACGATCTAGAGGCTATTTCTATGAGAAATAAACAATGAGGGATAACTCACAGGACTAATAGAACATTGCGAGGGCCCTAGTCCTGTTGTGATTTAGACCTAATCTTCACGAAAATCTAATCATATAAGCCAAAACCTGATGGACCATAAATATCTCGGTGAACCTCATAATGGCGAACATGCGATCCCTACATGGAGATGCCATGTAAAAAAATTATAGGAAATGAGTTGGCACAACACAAAAAGCAGCCTCGGCCTTATACATCAAGGAAGATGGTAAGGAAAAATAATAGATACCACGTTTGCACAAATAATATAGGGGGTTCTCGTTTAATTTCTAGACTTCCTGATATGAATTACATCTCTGCGCACTGGGGATGATATTAGATTTGAATGAGCAGGTTTTAGATACACAACATGAAGACTCATTATCATCCACAACTTTCATTAGGTGGTTGTTCTTAAAATCTGATCAGTCCTTTCCTACATGTAATTGCTTTTGACCAATGGTTCAATTTTCTTACTATTTAAGTCCGAATCCTCATGTTCTTGCATCATTGTATGGCATCTAACAATTTGACTCATGGAATCGGGCCATTGCTTTGCAATTTGATTTTTAAGCACTGAAATTCTCTTAAAATCAAGCTATCTTTGAACTGTAGGAATGGAATTGTCAATATCCAATGCGTTAAAAATTTATTTAACATGATATAAATCGAAAAAAAATTCTATTAAGCTTCTTTTTTGGTTCAAAGTAATGCTAGTAGCAGTGATATCGATTGCTACAAATTGTTTTAAAATATTATTAAAATATAAAGTCCCTGCTGATTTGATGGTAGAACCTGACAACGGAGAGTCAAGCAATCAACATTACAAGTATTCTACAACTGCATCGCATTTTATCTATTTATATGGTCTATTCTACAACTGTATCACGTAGTGCGGGTAGTATATTTATAATGCTGGTCGTATTTCACTGCAACAATTCAGTGTCCTGGTTCTGCCATTCATGTTAAAATTTAAATAAAACATTTCTGCTATATTCAGGTAAAATTTTGATACATGAAAATTATATTCAAGGAAAGACATGATTAATGACTGCTCCTAGATAGTGCAGGTTACGAGGAAAGTTGCAACCTTAGTTGTTCACGCAAAATGGGAAAGGAAAACTAAACCCAAAACCTGCATAGGTGATAATTCTATATGAAATGATTCATCATAATAAATACAAGAAGGAAAAGGTTGTAATATGGCTACATGGCCGTTAACCAATGTAACACAGTTCCAATCACAAAAATTATAATATTACCATTAATTGTAAAGACGAACTGAAGAAGCCATCAGTTCATAAGAAACATAAACTTTTAATTTACCAAGAACCCATCAGAGCAGAATCTCTATATTTAACGAACAACAATTGAAACTGAGAAAAAGCTTAATTGAAACATAGAAAATTATAGATGGAAAGCTGTCACTTTCCTTAAAAAGAAAACAGAGGTCGTGAAAAACCCGCAAGCTACAGTACAAAAGCTAAGTATTCTGAATATCAACACTAACGCTTGGTTGTTCACTATGGCGTCGAACTTGGGAATTAAGTCACACCCCAACAACCAGAAATGCACCTGTGATGCCGACCCTAAAGCCGAGACGGTGGGGCAAGTGTTTTGAGTCCGCCGAAATCCATGCCGAGTCATAGGTAACCTACCAGGGTGACAAGAAAACATGAATCTTAATCTGGCTGACAAGTATAGTCAACAGAAAAACAAGAACAGGAAACACATAGAGGAATTACCCACCAAGGTGAGTCCTCGCTGCATCAAGCCTATGAAAAATGTAAAGAATTCAGTCGAACAACTACCACCTGTAAATAAATGACCGAAGATGTTAATGCCAAATACTCATTAAATAGAAAATGAAAACCCAGAAAACATGTTTAAGCCACCGCCATACCTGTGGATAGGTTCTCCAAGCTATAGCTGCCTCTGAGAGGTGAGAAGTCGACGTGGGTGGTTAGAATCTGATATTACCAATAATACCAGATGCTGGAAGAGTCAAGGGTCCGCCATCGCTGGAACAACTTGCAGAGCGAAACCCTGTCCTGATGAAAAATGCAAATGGAAGACTGAGGGTAGCACCATTTCATCATCTTCATCAATGGTGTTGATGATATCTCTTCTGCAGGAAGGTACTTCTCGATGAGATCTCTTCTGCAGGAAGGTACTTCTCAGACAAGAAACTACTCTTAGATTTAGTAATTAACAATTGGCCACCATGCAAACCGCCACATGCCACCAAAATGCAAATCGTTTTAATGCATTTTTGAAATTTCAAAGTGACTATCCTAATTTTCATCAAAATATGCATTTGTTAAATTTTAAATTTCAAACAGATTATCCTAAGTTTCATCAAAATCATGTAGTCTCCCCGGCAATAAGAGGTGAAATATGAAACTTTGGATAAAAATTTGTTTGCAAGCATATGAGCAGAAAATTTTATTTCAAACATTGGTTTAAACTTGACATGTACGGAAAATTTTAGTTGGTCAAAGTTAATTAATAGCTGGTCAATGATCTATCGATCGCTATTAGTCCCAGGCAGGGACTAATAAGAGATTAAAAAAATGATGATTAGTGAAAAAAATTTAATTTCGGGTTTTGCATATTATTATTTAAATTTAATAAAAGATTAAAAAGTTAATGATTAGTGAAAATAAATTTTTGGTAATGGTGTTTAGACTATTTTCAAATTTTTATGTGAGTATTTTATATAATTTATTTATGATATTTAAAATTATTTTCATTTCTTAAATTGAATTATTATATTTTTTTTGGCTAATTATATTTAGATATTGAAATGTTGATGTAATTTTATACATGTTACATTATATATTGTGTTTGTCAATGGTTGAAACAAGAAACTATTTCTTGTCTAAAGTAATTTATCTTTTCCTCAACATCTAATTTTTAAGTGTTTCTTCTCCCAATTGGAATAGTAAGAACTACTTCTTTATACAAATTAGGATAGTTAGATTTAGGATAGAAAACAGAGATAGATAGATTAGTTAGTTTTATTTATGTTTTAATAGATTAGATTACAATTATGATTTAAAATATTTTTAATGAAGTCTCCTTTCAAGGAGCAACCTTTTCAGTAGTAATTGGGTAGACATACACTAGGACATTGTCATACCAAAAAAAGATAGGTCTAATTGAGATCTTCATTAGGTGATGATCCCTTGTTGTCGAAGGAATTTTTCCATCTATTAAACCAATATTAGTTTAATAAAATAATTAAATTTCAACTTATCTAGTTGTCTTGACCACACATGCATTGCCATGCATTGGCCTGAAATTGATGATCTGCTACTTTTGCATGTCACGCTTGACTCTGGGTTAGAGAAATCATCAAATCAAATAAATTTTTAATTCAAAAATTCATTACAATAAAGCATTCTTTTAGTAAATGAACATTTATTACTAGAAAAATTGATCTCATTTTCTCTTCTTGATCCCAATCAACCCAAATGTTGAACTTAGCTTTCCTACCACTCTATAATGATACTCGGTATTCTCAAGGATTTTTTAAGGGAATGGGGGCATGGACTTGAACTATAATGTTACTTTATGGAAGTGGAATTATAAAAAATCTTCCTTCAACTATCTTAAAACTATTTTATCATATCAACATCTTCTTTCATTCATTGAGACATTTCCAATGATGTAAATTTTATAAAAAACTAAGCTTTGGACGCAAAGTTATGCTCATTTAAAAGTTCACTTCTCCTAGACTATATTAATATTTGCACCATTGCACGTGTCATATACATGGTCTTCATTCTTCCCATATGTCGCCATTGTATAATGCCATGTGAGCTAACATGTGTCTAACATGTGGTAGTCCCCGCCTACATATCACCACTACATAGGGGCACACTCCAACTTGATACATCAACATCCCACTCACATTTGAATCCAAGATTCTCCATAAATCCCCATATTGTGATTTTTCAATTTTTCATTCTTATGAATCTATTTAGATTCAATATTTTCTTTTTCTCTAATGTGGTTATTCATTTCTTTCAAATTATTACTATGGTCAACAAGTTGATCTTTGAGATTTATATATTTGAGAGATCTCAGAAGTATCAATTAAACGAAACTCTATATTTCTATATTCCCCAATTCCACATCACTTCCCACAAGAAACAAGATATCATCAACCATATCAACGCTTCTGCACTACAATCATAACATCTCATCAACATGCTACATCACTAATATGTCAATGTGCCACATCACCGAAACGTGTCCTCTGTCCATGTCATCATGACACATTATCATGCCACATCGGCATTTTCATACCCCTATGGTTAGTGAGTGCCCATATGGGCTCCACAAAACTCCCATTGATCTAATACATTGACCAATTCTATGTTTTCAAGTAAATCACTCTTTTTTATTTTTCTAAATACCCAAACTTCCACTCCTTGATAAAATCTGGTTGTTTGTCTCTAGAACTTCATATATTCTAGTGCTCATATAATGTACTTAACATTTCCCTAATCTCCTACAACATTAACATCAAGGTTCCTCTAAAATAGAGTTCTACCACTTGTTGGTTACCCCATCTATGACATTTCACATCCATATTTTTGGAAAAAATTATTTATAGGTTTTTCCATATGTCTAATATTATGCTCCTTATAGATTCTAATGTTGGTCTCCATCTCTTAATAGGATTCACATCCTATCTAATGCACTTAATAAACTTCAAATCCCCATTCGGTATCTAGATTTTTGCACAATGCACTTATAAGGTTTTTTTGGATGTTTAGATATCCAAAATGCTCCCAGCTCCCAGCTCTCACTAATTGTTTTAATAAGCATTTAGATTTTCCACTCTTGATAAATCCCATTTCCCACTTTTGTTACTTGACAAATTTCAATAATTGATGGCTTTTGGTACATAATGGATTTCAAAAAATTTCTCCTTTAACCAACACTCATGGCTCCCATCGAGCCAGGTGACCAAGGGCTAGGGCCACAATTATAATTCCCAAA
Source organism: Pinus taeda (assembly GCA_000404065.3). NCBI lineage: Eukaryota > Viridiplantae > Streptophyta > Pinopsida > Pinales > Pinaceae > Pinus > Pinus taeda. The sequence continues at coordinate 206,337 of APFE030526103.1, forward strand.
TTTCAAAACTTTGATTAAGAAATTTCCAAAATACTAAAGCTTTTGCTAAGCTTTCAAGCCAATTTCAAGCACTATAAATTATTCCAACAAGGAGAAAATTTACCTAGAGACTTTTAAAGGCCCATAAATCTTCCGCAACCTATAAAGGCATATTCCAAAACAATACCCACAATCATACTACTATAAAAAAGACAAGTATATGGTCCATGGCCAAATCCATAACTTTCCCCAATTTAATTCCTTTGCTCACTCCTTTATAACTACAATCCCCACACCTCTAACTCCAAACTCTTGCAAACAAAGAGGCTAGAATTCCAACATATATATAGAGGAAACATATTCTCCAATCATAAGTATATAATACCACTATTCTATCCCATAGCTAGCCTAATGAGGACCAAGAACATAACATAATACACAAATATCCTTGAAGCTCAATTAACCTTATAATTTTCTTTCACAAACCCAAACATCTCACATTTATCATAAGTAACATGCCTGAAAACATGCCTTTGTATATAGAATCATTCATATGAGAAATAACAATGAGAAACCATGCACAATTAAGCATTGATCCATCTCATAATTACAACATACTCATTAACATAACATAATAATACTCATGAAACATTGAACAACAATATTATTTCATTAACAGAAAAATAGATACATTTATCAAATTTAGTTAATATTTTTTGAAAATTTAAAGAAGGGAGAGCCACTTTCCAACCAACACTAGCAACCCTTGAATAAAATCCAATGATTTAAAAGGAACACTCACTCAGGAATTAATAGGATTCAAAATTAGGATAGAGGACATGAAGGTCACTCTCTTCGACACAAAGAAATCAGTATGTTTCCTTTCATTCCAAGATCAAAGGCCAATTTACACTCAAATTAATTCCTCTCTATGCCTATACATCATAAAATGATGCATTCTCTAATCCATTAATTCCTCAATGCTTCCTCTTTCCCAGTCCATTTCATGTTTACTTCAAACAATTAAATTAGAAATTCCCCTAAGCTATATTAAGTTAAAGGCTTCAACACTAACTTATTTTCCCATTCAAGTAAAGATAAAAAATCCCCAATGGATATTATGACTAAGAGATATTTTTATCACCTTTTATTCAGATTGATATTATTAACATCCATGTGTGGTTTTGTTTCTCTTCTCATGCACCATCTTAATTGCAAACACACTTCTTTTGATATGAGTGGAAAGTGGTATTCACCCATGGTATTAATCCATGGTATTAAATGATGTAACTCAAGGAGGCACAAAAATACTACAAATAACATGTCTCACTTTTCAAAAGGAAATTCAATGTTCCACGATGTGGATGTAACAATGTTTTCTTTCCCATTTAAGAAAGAGTTGGATTTTCATTGTATCATCTTATGCTTATTTTTGTGGTATATTTTATGTTTTATCTCCTCCTCTCTTGGAATTCAAATCTTTTGGATTTATCCCTCGAGATCTGAATCAATCATATCATAGTGAGTGACAACTCCATGGAAACCAGGTTTTGAAGCAAATTTCAAGGTTCCCAAGCAAGGTAGAGGTGCAGGAGAATTAGTTGATGAGGTGCTCACTAATTATTTATGCTTACTCCCACCTACCATATCTTCAATTACATGCCTTATCCCCAAAGCTATTTTCCATATTTCTAGCACATTTGGATCTTGTGTAAACAATTCCTTATGGACATAGAAGCCACATCTCAAGGTCAAAATTGAGGATGAGTATTTAATAATGAATGACCTTCCTTTGCGGATTTCCTTTCGCCAGAGCCATATTTCCTAAACCACAAGTACGTTCCAAATATTTGATTCCTTATTGGAGCTTTTAGGAGAGAGAAATCTATTGAATCTACATAGTAGGGGTTCCCTCATTAAAATCTCTTACAACCTCAAGCTTAGCGATATCAATTGTGTAACACCCCTACCTCTCTAAGGTGATATAATTAAACTTATATTGATATTAGGCTGGAGAGCCGGATGAACATAAGTGTAGGTTAGTGGGCCAAAGTTACACTATGTGGCCTTTGTGCCCATATAATCATATAAGATATGTTAGATATGTTTCAGGGTCATCGTGCCCAAATATTTATGTCGGTTTTGGCTAAGTGGCAGAAGGGCACAGTTTGTAAATAAAATGTAATTAAACATTTTTTAATAATATAATAAGGTTAGCTACGCAGGCCACTCTAGGAAAAAGGCAACAGTTGGGATTCGTTTGGTGAAAAGTGCTCCCTACGGCCCATGTGGCTTTAGGGAGTGCCAGATGGGTAGTGAAGGTCATGAATTTAGAAAGGAATTGTAGGTTCCTATGATTATTATTATGGAATGGGAATTCAGTGGATTATTATTCATTGATGGATTCATTCCATCAAGGATGGATCTAGGGATTTCGATGATTATTCAGTCTAGGGACTGAGGAGTTAGGGAGTCCCGGGGTTTGAGTTTAGAAATGGATCGAGTGCGACTATTAAGTTAACCATACCAATTATATGCATCCATATTTTATGTGAGACCCTATGTGGCTTCAGGAGTTTCGTGACTCTAAGGGTTTGTTGGCCTTCGTTATGGATTGGTGCTATGGATTTCTAGTGGGAAACTCGGTTTAGAGATAGTTCAAGAGTCTTGGTTTGGGATAGCACCAACTGAGGGGTTTATTTCGGTGTTTTTGTTCTACGCTTGGACACTACAAAGCAGTGAGGCTCCTGGTGTTGCGGGATTTTATCCCCTAAGGCTCTTGGGTGGAACCCTAGTAGACTGAAAGTTGTCTAAATCAAGAAACATGCACACACACAGCCATTATGCTAGAAAAAGCTATTTCTAAGGTGAGAAGGACGTACCTCAGGTCCTACATTTGGGTAGTTCCTCAAGGGTGCAAACCCTTCTTCACTTCCCTTCCGCTCCTTTGCCCTGCAAAAACAACAATTCCAAGGAATGCAACAGTATATGGACAAAGATTCACATGAAAATCATCTTTATGTTATACGAGAAAGGAGTTAGTTATAAACTTTTAGACATCCTTTCATACATGAAATTCAAACATGAACATCATTAACACAAAGAAAGAAGCATATCGGGAACAAGACGTGTTTCTTTATTAGACAAATAGAATAGTACAAAAAAGAGCAATATCACCTGAACCACTTCTGCAGGCTCAAAGCTCAGCCTCCTTCTGGATCCGTCTCGCCTCAAGCCTCTAGTAGGTCTCCTTCCAATACTCACTCCAAGATGTCATAACTAAGGGATGAACATCCAATCACAAGGAAACAAGGGTTTCCTGTACAAAATGGGGGAAGTGCAGAAGGCACAAGGGTCTTCAGACCTGATCAGGGGGAAAACTCAGTATAATAACCTTGCTCTATATTCTCTCCTCCCTTAGGCCTTCCCTTTGGTGTCTTTTTATACCAATTCCAAAGTAGTTTTTTAGTTAGGAATTGGGTGGGGACAGTTGAGACCACGGGCACTAACAGGTGATCAGCAGGTAAAACCCGCGATCTCCGCCTGGAAATAAGGAGTTTTATAATTTTTTAAGTGTTTTAATACATATACGCGGGTTGGGTATATATGAACCCGCGTACACACGCATTTAACTCAGGGCAATGTCGCGTACAGGGAATAAAACACTGTTTTTTAGATTTTGGACCAGGTATGGAAGGAGGGGTTGCCCTAGGCCATGAGTGCAGCATCACAAACCATAATAGTGAGATTTGGAGCTATAATACACTCACATTCTTGGAGAGAGGTTTGATTGGAAAATTGATGAGGATGTGGTCATGTGGTCAATGGAAACCTAGATTAATAAGACTTGCCAATCAATGATGAAAAGCAGTATTTCCTTATATTCCTGTGGTAATAGATTCTTTTCTCTTTTGTTTGAATGAAAAGAAGACAAAGATGTGATATTTAGGAATGGGCGATATTTTTTTGGATACAGAGGTATGTATATGAATAAGTGAAATCTAGACTTCAACCTTGATGAGGATATCCTAACAGCGATACTTGCATGGGTGAAATTATAATGGATTCCCTTGTCCTGCTAGAGTGATGATTGTTTAAGAGAAATAGGAAATGGGGTCAAAAAATATTTGGACAGGGAAGAACCTGAGGGATATCAATTTGCATGTGCCAATATCTGTGTCATTTGCTTTCCCTTTAATATCAATATAACCCTCGGGGATTGGACCCACGAAATCCCTCAATTATGAGCATATCCCATTTAAATGCCCACATTTACATGAATACAACTACTTTGCTAGGAACGTCTCAAATGCCTCTAGAAATAAGGGCATTGTACCAATTATACCTCAAGGGGAACAATGGAGGATATAATAGTGAGGAGGAAATCGAGGGAAATTAGTAGAAGAAAAGAACCAAAATAGCCAAAATAATAATGGAGCATCTATGTTTGTAAACCCTTTCGAAGTTCTTTAGAATGAAGGGGGAGACAGTCAGGATTTCTCAAACCCTAATTTGAATAAAGGAGCACCGAATGATGAAGAAGATAATGCATAATATGAAGAGGGTGAACTCAATGAAGAATATATGACTACGGTTAACACCCTAATCAATTGTAATTGGATTTTATCTATGGATATCAACCCAATTCTCTTGTGGAGGGAGTAGATGGGGATGATTCATCTATTGCAAGAGTTATCGCTTGAAATATGGCACAAATTCTAATATGGGTGGATGAGGGTAGTAGTCACGAGATAGAGAGAAATAAGAAAAAAGGTTGGAAACCCAAAAAGACAATGAGAGAGAAAGAAGTTGATCATAACAAAAAATTGCAAAATCAAACTATGATCACTAAAGCTCTAAAACTTAAACGTGTTAAGGGAAAAGAAGGAGTGGAATGAGGAGGTCTGTATCAAATAATCTTCCCAAATGAAAGTATTATCATGGAACATAAGGGGTTTGGGAAGCCCCTCAAAAACCCTAGCAGTCAAAGACATGATAAAGTAAGAAGACATTGGATTCTCCTCTTGCAAGAAACCAAGTTAGAAGCGCAAGGAGCAATTAAAGTGGCAACATATTTTGGAATAACAGTAATGGACTAGCACAAGGTTTCAGAGGTGCTTGACGAGGATTAGTTATTTTTTAGTCAAGTATGCATTTCAATCTAACTAATAGCATAAAAACCCAATTTCCAATAATGGTACTCCTTGAATTTAGGGACATGTGTGAACATATCCCAATAGTTAACAATTATTCTTTAGTTAAATATGGTGAGAACGTGGAGTTTTGGGGATTCCCTTAGTGAAATAAAAAACAAAGACTTATATATTAACCACATCATGGGGCGTGACTTAAATACAATTCTAGGAGCTGCTAAAATAATCGGAGGATGTCTAGTTAGAGATCCTTTTAGGGATCACATGGAAAATACGATAGAAGACTAGGATCTAATTGATGTTCTACCTAAATCGAGAAAATATACATCGAAAAACCACAATTATGGTGAAAACCATATTGTAATTCCTTTGGACATATTTATTATACATGGTACCTAGATTTTGAAAGGGCTAGATTTACCCTCTTTATTAAAAGTGCAAGGTGATTTTGATCATTGCGCGATCACTTTTTCAATTGAGTAGTTGGAAAATCTTGGACCCATTCCCTTTTGTTACAACCCTGCGTCGGCCTAGGAGGAAAGGTTTTTCGATATAATATTAGAAGCAAAGAAAACGTCGTTATTAGGGTCATCGACATATGTATGGGAATAAAAGTTTAGAAATGTCTAAAGCCTCTAAGAAAAGGTTAAAGGATTCATAACAACCCCTTGGGAAGAAGGTATGTGAGTTAGTGAAGTAGCTAGAAGATATCAACCATTAAAAAATGAATCTTGAGCTGAGAATTTGCACTTGGAAAAAGAATATTTATGGCGACTGGCACGCAAGAGGAATTTATGGCGACTCAAATCTAAGATATTTGTGCCACTCATAACCAATCGACCTGGTCATAGAATATGGTTTGATGGTAAGAAGAGATTCTACACAATCAAATATGGATATGGCATCCTCATGCTACAAGTATATGGAGTAAAATTTTGAATAAGGATGGTCTTCCTAAAATGAATTTATTTTGCTGGGATCCTTTTCATGGGAAAAATTTGATAGCTGATAATTTAAAATGGATAAAAATAGAAGGCCCTTCTCAATGTGTTTTATATGGATCTACTGGAGAAGATATGATCCATGTTTTTCAATAATGTTCCCTCTCCACCCAGGTATGGAAAATATATATTATTCCTACCAATGGTATTTAATGCATTTCTGTGTATTTGATTAAAATGTTTGAAAAAAAAAAAAAAGAGAAAAGAAAAAGAAAGAGAAAAACAAAACAAAAAACAAAAAACAAAAACAAAAAACAAAACAAAAAAACAAACAAAAAAACGAAAACAAACAAAACAAAACAAAACAAAATTAAATTTGTAATTCTAAGATGTTATATGGAATTTCCCAAATATTTGCGTTGGTCTATTTGGTTATCCCTCACTCATTCTATATTCAAGGATGTTAAAATAAATCCCACATCGACACCAACTATGGCACCAATTAATCTTTGAGACTATGATACAAGGGATTTGGATAATATCTCGATAGAAAAAATAGAATGGTTCGATTGGGGCTTCCTACAATCGTTATGTCATATTAAAAAAATTATTTCTATGAAATTATATATCTTAAGGATAGATAATGATCAGTTTCAGGAATAGAGACTCAATAAACATTAGAAAATATTTGAGGTAAAAAATGGGCATCAAAACAAAAATGTAGAACAAAAAATAACTCTATAAGAACCAATAGGATTCAATATGATGATTGCAACCATGGGGGATGAGTCACCATTTTTGGAGTGAAAACAAAAAAAAAAAGAAGAAAAAAAAAAAAAAAACTTATTTTTCATCTTGTATTTTCAACTTACCTCCCTACGATTTTACTCCAAAACTTGATGAGGTAATCTAATATTATTTTATTTTTTCAACTATTATTTTATAATATTCCTTAGGGGACCCATTTTATACCTCAAATTTTCTCTAATGGTACATCACTCTCATTTCTTTGGCAGCTTCAAAGGGAAATCATAGGGAGGTAGGAGAGAGAAGGGTTATCCTTCGCCCCAATGAAGAAATAGAGAATCAATTTGCATGGGGTTTAGGAAGGTCAACTAGTAATCAAGCATAATTATTAGCATTATGGCAAGGTTTGGAGATAACAATAGAAAGGAAAATTTTACACCTGATGGTTTTTGATGATTCCATGATTGCCATCTAGTAGATTCATAAAATTAAAGAGAAATTAGAACATGATATCTCTCCATTGATATAAAATATCATCTTGTAAATCCAAAAATTTGAAAGCATGAAATTTTATCATATCAAGAGACAACATAGTCAATTGGTAGATTCATTGGAAAATCAAGGAGCTGCCTCTGAAGAAGGTTTCCTCATCGAAGACAAAGGAAGTCTAATATTAAAATTCATAGCATGATTATAAACCTTAATAAGTCATCGGTTTTTGAACTATGAACCCCTTGAATATGGAGTCTAGTTTATTGTGAAGTTAGGCGTGTTAGACCAATTAATGGTAATATTACTCAAAGAATAAATATGCCAAGATCTTGCCGGCTCTTATCTAAGGTGAAATGCGTTAGTGGATATGAAAAATAGGTCACCAATGTGAAACAGAGCATGCTCTTGGACATATGGAAGGTGATCACTTTTATTTTAATAGCTAGACCTATGAAGAAAATTGATTACAATCCATCAATTCAGTAGTGATTAAATGTGTATGAGTTTTGTAGTAAGGGATGATCCATCTATGGGTTATCGCATCCAACAATTGTACAGACAAGACCCAGACATTGAATGCCCTTAGGAACCCGACGAATGGAGAGAGGTTAGAACAAGTTATTTTAATTGGATACTCCTTGTGATGGATTATCCACTTATGTATTGCAGTATTCTAGAGGTTATTATTGGATCAATGGAGCGTCCAACTAGCTTGGAGAAAGTTGACAAAACTCATTTTTCATCACAATTGGCCACGAGCATAGCATTTCTCACTTTTCTCATCTCCAAGCAAGGAAAATTGGTGGTCTTTAAGGTGAGAGCACATTTTTCCCTATTGAGCCAAAATCTTGAGCTGTTGCAGGAAAAGGTAGAATTGTTGTAGGTTGCAATGGATAGTTTGAGTGTCAAAATGGAAAGACTTGCATCGTCCACTGAAATATTGACTATCAAAATTCCTAACTAAATATCTTTAGTTTTCTATGATCCTCCAAGAAAAACAACAGATTTCCAAGAGAATGTGGGGCCTACGGTGCAAAGTATGGATGAAGCTTCTCCTTCACAAACAAAAATTGTCCAAGCTAAACATGTAGACTACTTTGAAGCATCAATGAATGACACTCTTTAGCTATGTTTAAGTGTTATAATATATTTTTTCTAAGTATATCATGTATCTAGGAGTCTTTTGGGGACCCTATGAAGTAAGTTAAATTAGATACATAGTTGGCAGAAAGAAGAGTAGAAAAAAGTGTCTTGTTGTAAAATTTTTGAACTTTGTAATTGAAGATCTTGCTCTAAATGTAAAGATGCTAACCTCCAAACTAATTACTTTACAGTTGCTTTAATATAATATAATCATTCTTAAAAATAAATAAATTAGTATCGATATTTATAATCTTCTCATAAATAAAAGCACCTATCCACTAATAAATAATTCACTAATTCTATATAGAATAAGAAAAAATATTCAATATTAATTACTTATATATTATCTTAAAAAATTAAAAATTTAATATTTTTTCCAAAATTATATAAAATACATTAACATATCTTCAACAATTTTCTTCATCTAATTATGTTAGGGACAACGTTCACAAGTAAACCTTAATACGAAAGATGCTTTTCACGATAAAGCTCAATTGCACTATTTTGCATAACACGTGCCTTTGAAAAAAGCTAACAAACAAAAGAAAGTATATGGAGTTGTAATTATAGTCAAAGTTATTGGATATTTTTCTGCATCAATAATTTCGGACTACCGACTCTAGAATCATACAAAATCGTCATCATGAAAATATTATATTGATAAATCCCATAATCACAAAAATCAAGAAATGTTAAACTATGATGCTATTAAATGATTCATTATTTTGTCAAAATTCAATCTAGCGAGAAGAGCAAGTATTATTGATTAAAGTTCAATTCCAATAAAAGCACATGTTTTCATGGTTGGGGTTTTTCTTGTATATTAAATTGCCTATCATGATCCTATATTGTATATAAATTTTAGTTTATTAACACTCACAATTTAACATCAGACTATATCATTATTTCTAATTTTTATTATTATGTCATCGTGGGACATATAACATCCATTCGAGTGTATTATTTAGACCGTACATCACCGCAATTATTTTGGGTGCTAAAGTTGACCTTAGTTATAACAATTTTTTTTTATTAAAAAGATTTTAAATTTATATTTTTTGGGTGCTAAAGTTGACCTTAGTTATAACAATTTTTTTTTATTAAAAAGATTCTAAATTTATATTAGATGTCTGAATGTGGGCGTGATGTTAGAATTTTCTGCTCACAATGGGCCAAGGGTCTAACGCAAGTATGTCTTCTGGAGTTGTTATTGGTATTGCCATAATTGAGTAATTAATTATGGCATATCTTATAGTACTTCCAACACTCCAACTACCAATTATTTGTTGAAGTATTAAATGTTCAATTTTAAAGAGACGTTAGTGTTAGTGTTATTATTGTTATTGTTATTGTTATTTATTTATATTATATACAAATTTACAAGATTAATTTGATGATATTGACCCTTTGATATAAACATTACAATATATTCATTGTTGGTAATAGTTGTGGATCTCTAAACAATTTGACAACAAATGAAAGTAATAGATTTGATGGTTCAGATTTAATTCCAGATCCCCTACTCCTCCATATGATGCTAACATGGGGGTCCACATTCATAGTTACAATGTGGGTTCCACTAAATTTATCTAACAATCAAATCCCACTCCTACCAAATCGATGGAATGTGGGGGCCTGACCCTATTCGAGTATGGAGGAGGGTGGGTTCACTTTTAGATTCCCTTCGTCCATTAGTGATGGATCTTGGTCGTTAAAGGGGTAGTTCCTATTAGATAAATTTTGAGCTCTAAAATGGGCCTCCTAAGCAGTATTATAAAATAATAGTGGAAATAATAAAATAATATTAGATTACCTCATCAAGTTTTGGAGGGAAAAAAGAAAAAGGTGTTTTTTCAACTTGTATTTTCAACTTATCTCCCTATAATTTTTACTTAAATTTAGAGTGGGATAACTCATTGCATGCATACTTTAGTTTTACATCCAAGGAGTACCAACGTTTCATAATTTTGATGGAACCTACTACACAACAAGTGTGAAATACATGAAAAAACACGATTGCAATCGTAGGGAGATAAGTTGAATATACGAGTTGAAAGAGTCACATTTTTTTATTTTTTTATCTTTTTACCATTTTACTCAAAAAAATTTGAATCATCCCCTATGGCTGAAATCATCATATTGAATCCTGTTGGTTCTTATAAAGTTGTTTTTTGTACATTTTTGTTTTAAGGTCCATTTTTGCCTCGAAATTTCTCTAATGATGTTGGTTTTATGGTCAATCACATGTGCCATATCACACATGCTTTCGACAAATGGAGTTCAAAATTGGTGAGTCCCTCTAACTTTTGGCCTATGGTTCTTTTATTTGCACTAGAACATGAGGGCTTCTCCCTTATCTTGTGCATAAATCTAGCAACATGGGGTTCGATTCTTGAATTGTATTAACTTTACCCATGTTTTAAAAGTTTGTCTAGATAGTGGTCTTGTAAAGGGGAATTTGGGTATATTTTTAGGTTTGCAATGGAAAATTTCTGAAAGTTAATTTAGGTTACTATGTGTATTTTTTGAGACATTTAACATCCATTTAGACATATTATTTTTTGGACTATATATCACTAAATTTTTTTGGGATGCTAACGTTGACGTTAGGTATAGACAAATTTTTTTATGATTTTTAAAAGAATACATTTCTACTTTTTTAGGATCAGATGTCTGAGAGCTGGTGTGAGGTTATAACTTTGTTCCTAGGATGGGGCAACGAGGTGACTTGAGTATGTCATCCAGAGTTGTTAGTGGTATTGATAGTAAATCTTTGCAAGGACACTTGAGAATGAAAGTACCCCTCTCTCTTTGCCTATTGATTCACAACATAATTAGGGTGATGAATATTATCAATGTTTCCACTTTAATGCTCCAAAAAAATTTGACCAAATGTTTGTAGGTGTATGTTATGGCATTGAGAATGACACAACCTACATTTATTGTCCATTCTCAGCATAATTACAGTGACTAAGGTACTAACTATATTAAATTCATATCAATATCCATGAATCTCTATAAGTGTATGTTACGATTGTTGAAAATGACACAATCTCCATTCATGACATAATTAAGATTATGTAACTTACTAATGCATTCAATTTTGATTGATGGCCATGAATGCAAATTTTCCTTTAATAATGATATACAATTTTCATATTTTATTATTTGTGTAGCCTTTTGGAAACCTTTGTGCAAGATTCAAAGTTATTGTGGCATCCGACAATATCATTTCTCTGGTGATTATTCTATGCTTACTTTTTGTTTTCTCATTAGCACCCTACGAGTCAAGCATAAGTATTCTTGCAGTTCGATCTAATGCATACTGTGGATTCATGGAGTGGTCATGGCTTGTTACGCCTTTGCTTATTCTTGTGAATATTTTCCCTGTTTCCCCAATTTCCCAGCCATTTCTAGCCATTGACTCTTTATTTTTGACAAGATTGAGGAGGATAACATATGATTTATCTATAAGTTTATCCTTCTGATGGCTCCCTTTCATTATTTTTAATTATCCCTTAGAAGGAGTGGTTCGGTATCATCATGGTTGATGAGTCCAATGTTGTTGACTAGTTTTACAAGTCTAGTGAAGGTATAGCTCAATTTATTTTCCATGTTTAGAGAGTTTGCAAAAGAGGAGAAAAATATTCCAAGATATTCATTTTCATAAATTTGTCTATTGGGCCCAAAAAGGTGTAAAACAATACCCAAGATAACCTTTTATCCATGTTCGACTAAAGTATTCATTTTTTGTAAATAGTCTATCCAATTTGAAGAAGGGTTAAACTTATACTAGGACGACATATGTTCATTTAATTTAACGATTTCGAAAAGGCAAGCGATTAAAAATCTCATCATGTTTTGGGAGTCTAAAAAGACCTTAAAGAGGAATCCACAGGGTTCCTTTTTCGTGGTTTCAATGGGCTCGAAAAAGTGATAATAGCATAATCATATTGCCTACTTTCAATTTAATTAACGAGCAAGAAAATATGGAAAGAAATTGACATTTTCATGTGAATTTTATGAGCATGAAAGGATAGAAAAAGAATCTCAATATTTTCACAAGTTTAACAAGTCTTGAACATAATAATCGAAATGGACTCGAAACAGGTTTCATTTTTACACAATATTGAAACAAAGGAAAACTATGTTTGAGATAAGTTGCATGTCCCTAGCATAATGAATCAATTCTAGGAACATGACCCCTAGGCTTCATTTCATTCACCTAAGTAAACTATTGATCACTAATAGGTGGATGGAATGAAGTTTCATTTATGAGATCAGGTGAAACATTTGACTTGACATTTATGAGATATAATCAAAGACTCGATATTGTCACAACAAAAGAACTATGCTTAAGAGACCTTGTTTTATTTTTTTAACAAGCTTGGCACAAGAAAAGGAACTCTTCTCTGGAAATTTGTTTTATTTTTTAATGAGCTTGACTCAAGAAGAGGAACTCTGATCAGAGCTTATTTACCTTGATCATGCCCCCTAGGAGACCATGGTTTCAAAGAGGTTCTCACTGGAAGGGAAAACAACACTCTAGAAGGGATACATATCAAGAGATCTAATGGAAATATCATGTTCGAATGCCCCCATTAAATGATTCACCATATCACCTACTGGGTCCGGGTCAAAATAAGTCGAGAAATTGATACGAATATCTTCTTATAGGTTAGCACATAATTAACCTATGGCAGGGAAGATACCACTTGCATATTTAGAACGTTTAGGAAATTTGGATGATTGGAATTCAAATTAGGACCAACAAATGAAAACTGATCAATAGTCACAACTTTTTCAACATTTGGGAAACACATCACTCGAAAGAGTGTGGACACAACAACATTCATGGCATAAACATAGTCACACCCAAGGATTAAATTGAAATCCAATGGGTCTAGGATTACCATAATGTCAACAGATATAGTTTTTCCTTCCAATGTAATAGGTAACTAAGGAATGATCCCTAAAGTTTGATTGGCTCTTTTATTTAAAGAAAACATGTTATGGGTAATAAAAACAAGTTGTGGGGAACCCAAAGCTTATTAAGTAGTCAAGGATAGAATGCTAATAGAAGCACCCTCATCTACAACAATTTGATATATATTCTTATCACAAGACTTCACCCTGATTTGAAAGGGTATGTGAGAAGGGAGATGAGGTTATGTCTATTGATTCTAATCAAAAGAAATGAATTCATTACTTGGAGGGGGTTCTATGACAATAGGAGAAAGGCCCTCTTGTGTGGTAGAATTAGAAGGAATGAGGAGAACCCGAGCAGTATGATATCCACTCTTTATGATCGAGTGAAGGTAGAATCGGGTTAACCACTTTATCAACCAATGGTTGCTTGGGAATGAACTCATGGGATTCACAGTCATAGAGAGTGTGATTTATTGAAGATGGATTTGAGTCATTTACTTCATCAAATAGTGGAGGATTTGTGGAAAGTTTTTGGTAACTAGATGGAAGTTGTTATTGAGAAGTAGTAAGGGTTTCCAATATTTATGATGCTTCATCAATACAAAGGAAAATGTGAATTTAATGATTCCCTTCACATAAATTATAGGTAAACTTAACTTTACCCTTATTTTTGTGGAACTTATTAGCACTAGTCAATGGTTGGTCACTAGCATGATCTCCAAAGTCTAACAACAAGGGCAGATAGGATCTCGCATATCATGCATCTAATACCTAAGGAATATCAGGAAAATCTCTAAGGAGATGTTCACTATAAAAACCCTTGATTGATTTCCTATGTAAATAAATAAAAATAATAACCAATGTCATGGAACACATATTCCAATGTTGGGAAAAAACATAGTGATTGGGATCATTGGTAATTAATTAATGGCTCTGGAAATTGGAAAAGGCATTGACAAAGGCAAAATGGCAATAATTGACATTTTATTTATGAAATAATGGAAAATAGGAGAAAAGGAAGGTGAAAGGACTCATAATTTCACGAGGAGGAAATTAAAGGAAAATTGAGGAAATATGAAGAAAATAAAGGACTAAATGATAAAAAGGCTTATGAGGATCAGTTCATGTCTTTTGACAGTTTTATGGTGGGGATGTCTTTCTATTCTCTCTCTCTTATACTCTTGCACACTTAGAGAAATCTTGCAGCATTGTTGGAGCATGCTTGGAACACTCTAGTTTTCATTGGATTTGGAGAAAGAAGGTAAAGAAAAGTAGGAACGCGCAAGGGAACAGGTGGATCAACAACTACAACTGGATTTATTTGTAGGTAATAGGTTATGTGTATGATTTCCTTAATGCATGGTAGATACATGTGATTATTCGGTTAGTGTTATAGCTCCAAATATC
>APFE030526103.1:229675-251824 GCA_000404065.3 Pinus taeda
GGCACTAACAGGTGATCAGCAGGTAAAACCCGCGATCTCCGCCCGAAAATAAGGAGTTTTATAATTTTTTAAGTGTTTTAATACATATACGCGGGTTGGGTATATATGAACCCGCGCACACACGCGTTTAACTCAGGGCAATGTCGCGTACAGGGAATAAAACACTATTTTTTAGATTTTGGACTAGGTCTGGAAGGAGGGGTTGCCCTAGGCCATGAGTGCAGCATCACAAACCATAATAGAGAGATTTGGAGCTATAACACCTGGAGTTGCAAGAAAAGACTATTCTAGCCAATCGTAAGTTTTCTTGGAAGGTGGGCACCACTGAGGGACTCAGACTATGCCACTTAGGTGTTGGTTAGTGGAACATGAGCCTATGGGTGGAGATTGAGACAAAATCGAATGTCAAGGTTCATTTATTCATATGTAATTGTTTTTGAATTTTTTTTAGCTAGAATGAATATGTGTTAACTATCTATACAATGGAAAAATATTTATGGCAATTTTACAATTATAGTTTCAACCATATTAAAATTTGTAATTTATAAAAATATCTCTACATTTTTTATTATTTAAAGTAAGACTTTTGCATGTAATTTCATATATAAAATTTTGATATAAGTTCACCAATATATAATCTATAATAAATATGTATCATTTCATAAAATTAAACATCATGATGGTAACCATCTAAAAAATATAAGCATCATCTAAAATACACATTCAAATTCACTAACATCATCTAATAATATACACCTCTACCATATAAATGTCATTAGTTAGCACACAAATCTAATAATTTAATGGAGCATCATCATCGTGATCACATCTAATTATATCCCATGCTAATAGATCTTGTGCTAATTATATTGTTTTTATTAGTCTTGTTAGCATTTTATATAATTGGTAAGATATTAAATTTAAATTAAATTGGTAAGAGTTGTCATAGATATTAAATTTAAATTGCTTGAAACTCTCATAACTTAAGTGATAAATTAAATTTTGTTAATTTGTTTTTAAGTTATATTAAATCTAAATTAACTATAAATTCGAGTTAAGTATTAATTTTTTTTTTGGGGTAGGTATTAAAGCACCAACAGGGGATTTGAACCAGTGACCTATCGTAAGGAGTGCCTTAACAGTGCACTCATTCACCATCAATCCAAAGCCCCGTTGGCTAAGTTTTTTTAAGTTTAATAATAGATTGAATCTTATAAATAAACTTTAAAGATTATTTTTATAGTTTTTAAATATATATTATTGATAATATTTTATTGATTGCATTTTCCTTGTTATTAATTTAAACATTAGAAAAAAAAATTAATTAAAATTTAAAAATACATATTAATTAAAAATTATATTTTAAATAATAATTATAATTAATAAATATTTTTTTTAATGATGCTTCATTCATAATTATTTTTCATAAATAAAATTTACTTTATTAAATTTATAAAATTATTTTTAATAAATAAACTTTACTTTATTAAATTTATAAATAAAATTAATTATAATGTTATTTTTGTGACATTTTTTTTTTAATTTTAATTATAGTTGATTTTATAGACTAATTAGTTATATATTTTAATTTTATTATAAATGTTTTGAAATTTTTATTTAATGATTATATGTTGCAATATACGTTTTGAAAATTAATTGCAAAGATTAATTAGATATTGTATAACTCTTGTATTATAAGTATATGTCACAACTTTCTGATTTCTATGTTTGACTATGACTAGAAAGTAGTTTTGCTTAGAGGTTTATACAATTTAATTGTGTGTAAACATGATTTTGCTGTGTAGTGACTATTTTTTAGACATTTTTTATAAACACTTTTTTTTATTAATTTCTATTTTTTCTATAGGCAGGAACTATGATGCTCACAACCCTTGTTCGAATAAGAATTTAGTTAGAATGAATATGTATGAACTATCTATGAAATACAAAAATATTTATGGTACTTTTACAATTATAGTTTCAACCATACTAAAATTTGTAATTTATAAAAATATATTTGCAATTTTTTTTATTTAAAATAAGTTGTTTTGCATGTAATTTCATATATAAAATTTTGATATAAGTTCATGAATACATAACCTATAATAAATATCATTTCATAAAAATAAACATCATGATGATAACCATCTAACAAACATAAACATCATCTAAAATACAAATCAAATCCACTAACATCGTCTAATTATATAGACCTCTAGCACATATAAACGTCATTAGCTAGCACAAAAATTTAATAATTTAACAGGGCAACATCATCATGATAAAATTTAACAAAACACAAGCATTGTATAACATAATCACCACACACATCCTAAAATATACATCTCATGTCAAATAACTGCTATAACATACAGATCTATCTACAAGCACATTAAATGAACATATCTAACATGACCCAACAATATACACATAAACACCAACATATAAATTGAGTACATCAACATGAACAAAAAAATGCAGCATATATATATCTATATATAAAGAAGTCAAATTATTCCTTTAAAATATCTAGTACAACAACACTAGTGGAGGCCTAGTCTGTAGCAGAAGACAGTGGATGGTCAATTTCCTCAAGAGTTGAAGTAGGAGGTGGAATATGAGGTGGTTTGTATACTCTCTAAGAAGAAACAAACACTGGTTCATGAGGTGAAGGAGGAGGATGTGGAGTACTACCAAAAGTATCACCACCTTGATCATCACTCGATGGGGTAGTACTGGGTGGAGTCTGTGTATTTGCTACATGGCCATCCCTCCTTGTTGCTAGTAGCCTCGTAGCTCTGACAATATGATGCATAAGACTCATTATATCATGCAACAAGTCCCTTAAGATCTCCAGGAGCCTAGCATCTTCCCTGATGTCCCAAGCCGTGGCAGTGCAGACTCACTCCTCAACTAAAAGTCTAGAGAGTCAATCACCAAACTCCATATTGAATCTAATATCAGGCCTACACAATCTCATGCCCATGGTTATATGCATTTGAGGATGTCCCTCGCCCATCATGGCCTCAACCATCTCCGCATTTTCATCTAGTGGGGGAGGAGGCATGTCCCCAATGAATATGCCAATATCTACAAAATATATAGTACACAACAATAATTAGACAATTTAATTAAAACATTTAATAAAATAAGTTAAATAACTTGCTAGAATAAATTTTATTCTAATTAATTAAGACAATAAAATGAAACTATATTATTTTAAATAAAAAACTAATATTACCTCTATCATTTGTTGGCTAATATGGTGTGAAGAGGATGTTGTGACATAGTCACCAATCCATCCGCACGTAAGGACATGACACCATGACAAACATGTGGTCGACCTCACTGGCTACTAGATTCAGTGTGTAAGTGGAAATCCTAGACGGATACTTCAGCTGGCCCCTCTTGGGCATCATCTCACCCCACATGTGTGTACCTCAGTCATCGACCTAGGAGGGTGATGGTCAAATGTAGTCCTCATCTATGGAAACCTCTCAAAAAATAAACAAAACAACTCTTTAGCAAAGTAGAAGTTTGAAATCCCATGTATCATAACATGACACCTACGTAAAGCTATGAAACATTATCACAAAAAATGGTATACCATCTGATACATCATGGCTCTGCACCAAAGAATCAACATAAAAAAAAATAGGACAACTAATGCACTTCCCATCACTGGTAGAGTGTGCAATGGTAGTCACTAGTAGTGAGAGGCACCTAACCACCTTTGCACCAAAAGAAGTGATTTGTAGTTGTCCACCAGGCACATGAAAATCTGTTGGAGAAACTACATTATCACCAACGTATCTCTGAGAGTAGATAAGTTGACTCTTTATTGCAACACCATGGGGGACATCATGGAATTGGTGAAAATCCTCCCCTCTCCTGGACAGGACAGTGATAAAATATATGTCCTCCTCAATGGGCTGATACCACATGTCAGGACTGACATGGAAAGCCTTCCAGTGGATATCCCACCAATGGATCATTTGTACCAGCAACTTGGAGTGCCCCTTCAGGGATGTAACCTCCTTATAGTACTTAAGGAGGAATACATTCCTCAGGAGGCCTTGGGTTGTTGTTGTAATAGGGCGAGAGTACAAATATTTCTCCCTCTCTCGTGCCTCCCACTTTTGCTGTACCACATTGTATTGGTCGACCCTTTTCTCCTGCTATTGTCCCTCCTCCCTCCATTTATGCCTTTGCACGATTGACATATAAAATACATCAACCTCACACATAAAACACATTTTTTTTATTAAATGAAAAATATTTTATAAATATGGACATATAAATTTCAATTAAAGAAAAAAATCAACCACGATGTGCCAAAAAATAGGAATGCACCAGTCACAGTGCGCTAAAAACAAGGAATGCACTGAACATGGTGCATACATAGACTTGACATATCTCTTTTAGTTCACATACATACATAACATTAGTTATTTTTATTTTTCAATGCAGAGTGTCAACAAAACATTTCACACTGGTGCACTAATTTTATGTCAACGCATCGTGCTAGAATGTTCAAGTTATCGAACACACAAAGTTATAATTTTTTAATACTATGCGGTGCGTTTGCTAAAAATAAATGCATCAAGAAGTTTCTTTTACCAAACACACTGAATAATATTAAAAAAATATGGTGTGTTAATGTTATAGACCGACTTACGATGCACCACATAAATTTACAAGGTGCACCATGAACAGTGCGAGCCGAACCTCTTGGACACACCATGTAGAAAAAATAAAAATAAAAATAATGCAATTTTTTTACTTAATTTTCAATTCTATTTTTCTAAAAATCTAAGTTAGTGAGGAACATGATCATTGGGAAGGCATGGTTTCCACGTAAACACAAAAACAATTTTGGCCACCATTTAACGAAATTCGAAAGGCACACATTGAGTGACCGACAAAACGATGGTAGGCAAGGGAAGCATCGATGGTAGGGAACTTCAGATAGGAAAGTAGCATCAGTATTTGAGATATTTACAACACTGCAAATGGTAAAAATAAATTTTACAGCTAGTAATGTTTTTTTATTTAACGTTGTTTTGGCGCACTCCATTACCTGACGCACTGGTGTGGATTATTTACGAAGCATATTGCTATTTTTTAAATTAAAAAGCCTATCATGGTGCACCATGTTATTTATGTATCGGGACGTTATAAAATAGGAATAACACTAGTGCTTCACGGGAGTATAGCACCGAAATGGTTAAAATGAATTTTACAACTGATTGTGTTATAAATTTAACCTTTTTTCAGTGTTATCGAGTAGTATAATCACTAGTGCTCTTGTTTCATCTAAAACACCACTATTTTTAAATTAAAAACCCTACAATCGTGCACCATGTTTTATACACGGTGGGGCGTTCGAAAAAGGTAATAACACCAGGGCTTTGTGGGACTATAGAACTGCAATGGAGAAAATGAATTTTACAACTGACAATTTCCTAAATTTAACACTAGTTCGATGCTATTGAGTAGCATATGCACTGGTGCTCTAGAGTTACTTAGAAAACTATTATTTTTTATTTTAAAAGAATAACCCTCTAATAGTGCACCATTGGGTATTAAACATCAAGACCTATAGTTCTATTAATGGTACTGGTGCTTATTATATGAGTAACATGCTAGTGTTTATTAAATTAAAAGCCTTGCCATGTTGCACCATGTTTTTAAGCACCAAGGCTTTCATAAAAAGGGAAAACGTTGGTGCTTTATTTGAGTATAGCACTAAAATGGTGAAAATGAATTTTACGATCAATTTTTCTTTAAATTTAACCCTTGTCCATGTTGGTTGTGTAGCCTGATTATCTTCTTTATTTAGAGGTATCACCGCATTGGACCCCAGTTCGTAATGTGGTAGAAACGCCACCCGTAATATTTACACTGCAAGCGGGGTCCATGGGGCGGTGGCAGTGATATTTAGGATCCCCCCCTAGCGGGGGATTGAGGGCAGCACCCCCAAAGCTAAATATAGATGTAAAATTTACTTGTAAAATGTTGTAATTTCGTAGTCAATATAGGTCGTTCATTTGGTGGGGATTTGACGATAGAAGTTATGTTTAATTTAGGGGTTTTTTTCCCTAGAAGGCAACCCCTCACCATATATAAGGAAATTGTATTTCATCTATGTAGATCAGTATTTTGAGTGGGAAGGAGAGAGGAGATTGTGTAAGAGTGAAGAGGGAATTATAGCGGATCTGTTGTAGGTTGTATCTCTTCAGTTTGCTAGATAATATAAAAGGAAGGACTGGTTGTTTCTCCATGGACTTAGCCCAAATTCGGTGAACCACGTATATTTGTGTCTCTCTTGTTTTATGTGTTTTCTGTGTTTCTATTTCTGCAATATATTTTATGTGTTCCATTGCTCTGTAATATGTATTTTCTAACAGTCTGATGTTATCAAATATTATATGCACTGGTGTGCCTTATATACATATCACACCATTTTTTTTATTTGTATAAAAAACAACCCTGCAATGGTGCACCATATTCTATTAAACATCGGGGCCTTCAGTTCAATTAACGACACAAGTGCGTATAATATAAGCAACACACTACTATTTTTAAATTAAAAACATGACAACAATGTATCATATTGTTTATTCTTCGGGGCATTCTTATGCGGGTTTAGCATTTGGGCATCATGAAAGTATAGCACCGGACTAGGAAAAATGAATTTTATGACCAACATTTTCTAAAATGCAATCCTTTTCCGATGTTAACAAGTAGTATACACATCGGTGTGTGTTGTGTACTTGGTGCACTATTTTTTTTTATTTTTATAAAAAATAACTCTTCTGCAATGCACCATATGGTATTAAGCATCGATGTATATAATTCGAGTAATGCACTAGTGAGTTGGTGTATTATAGACACATCGTTAACTAACATTCGCTAGAACATTTGCATGCCCAACTCTACTAGTGACCTTTGCTACAAATGGATTTTTGGATTATTTTTATAAGGGCTTCTAAAAAAACCTCTACTAAAGGGTATTTTTCTTATAATGATGGAAGGGGAATCCAGTGGATTATTATTCATTCACAGATTCATTCACTTAATGATGGATCTTAGGGTTTCAGTGATTATTCAGTTTGGGTGCTATGGAGTTAGGGAGTCCTAAGGATGGACTCTAGAACTGGCTCAAGTGTGGTTATTGAGTTAACTGTACCAATTAGATGCATCTAGATCTTATGTGAGCCCATAAGTGGCTCTAAGAGCTTGGTGGATCTAGGATCTTAGTGGCTTTAAGGGTTTGTTGGCCCTAGTTATGGATTAATGCCATGGAGTTCTAGTGGAAAACTCAATTTGGAGATAGTTGGAGAGTCTTGGTTTGGGCTCTAGCATCTACTGAGGGGTTTATTTTGGTGCAGTTATTTGACACTTGAACATTGGATAGTAGTGGGGCTCCTGGATTTGCAGGCTAAGACTATTTTGGCTAACCATAAGTCACCTTGGAAGGTGAGCACCGATAAGGGACTCGAGATGCACCACTTGGGTGCCAGTGAGAGTAAAATGAGCTTGTGGCTCGAGACTGAAGCAAATTCTAAGGTTCCCAACCAAGTTAGAGGTGCAAGAGAATTAGATGTTCGGTTGTTGGATTATGATTTATGCCTGCTCCTAGCTACCATATCTTCAATTACATGCATTATCCCCAAAGCTATTTTCCAAATTGTCTAGTGCATTCAGATTTTGCATAGACAATTCCTTATGGAAATAGAAGCCACATATTGGTGTCAAAATAGAGGGGAAGTATTTTATAATGACTGACCTTTCTTTATAGATTTTACGGATGTTAAAATATTTGATTCCATGTCGGATTTTATGGGAGAGATCAAGTTGTTGAATCTATAATTTAGTTGAGGCACCCTCAACAAAATCTTCTATGACCTTGAGCTTGGTGATATCGATCCTGTAATGCCCTTGTCTATCTAAGGTGATATAATTAAATGTATATTGATATTAGGCTAGTGACCTGAAGTTACACTATGTGACCTACATGCCCATGTAGTCATACTAGATATGTTAGATATGTTTTTGGGTCATCATGCCTAGATGTTTATCTTCATTTTGGTTAAGTGGCCGAAGGGCCGAATTTGTAAGTAAATTTTAATTAAACATCTCTTTAATAATAAAATAAGACTAACTATAGAGCCAGCTCCAGGAAAAATAACAATTGGGATTTTTCTAGTGAAAAGTACACCCACGAAGCCCATGTGGCTTCAAGGAGTGTCACATGGCTAGTTGTTGAGGGACAAAGTCCCCTAGGGTTTGGGGTCAACACCCTAGCGGAGCGGAGGTTATCTACAGTAAGAAACAAGCATTCCACATAGCCATGATACTTAAATAAGCAAACTGCGCAAATAGAGGTGCACTTGGGGGTCCTTCGTTCGGGTAGATCCAAACAGGGTCCAAACCCTCTTGGAGTTCCTTTCAATCCTTGAACCTACAAAACAACCAATTCAAAGAAGCATAGAAATATATGGAAAAAGTATCATATATAAATCAACTTCATGACTTATTGAAAGATGGTTAGTTATACATTGAAACAATTATTCATATGCAAACCATAAAAATAACATCATATACATAAAGAAGACTGATTTTTGGAACAAGACAAATGTTTCTTTATTATAGATAACTAAAACAAAGCAAGGAATGATATCACTTGAATCTTCCTCTTGCTGGCTCCAAGCGAACCGTCCTCCTAGTCTATCCAATCCCAAGTCTTCAAAAGGCTCCTTCCATGACTCACTCAAGGATATCTCAACTAGCGAAATGACATCATAACTCAAGGAAAAAATGGTTTACTGTAGTGGGGAAAGTGCTGGAAGCACAAGAGTCTTCAGAATTGATTAGGGATAATCTCAGCAGAGTAATTCTCTCTCTTCTCTCCTCCCTTAGGCCTTCCCATTGAAGCCTTTTTATACTTCTCCCAAAGTAGTTTTTTAGTTCGGAATTCATTGGGAACAATTGGACCATGGGCATCAATAGGTAATCAACAGGTAAAACCATGATCTCCACCCGAAATTAAGGAGATTTAATTTTTTTAAGTGTTTGAGGACATATACGCAGGTTGGGTATACACTGACCCGCATACACACACGTTTAGCTCAGGGAAATGTCATGTACAGGGAGTAAAACATTGTTTTTTAAGTATTTGGACCAAGTTTGGAAGGAGGGGTTGCCCTAGGCCATAAATGTAGCATCACAAATATCAAGAGTGAGATTTGGAGCTATAACACCAATGAGGATTCAAGGAGTCTTGGGATTGGACTTTGGAACTAGCTTGAGTGCATTTATTCAGTTAACCGTATCAATTGGATGCATCCTAATTTTATGTGAGCCCCTATGTGGCTCCAAGAGGTTGGTTTCTCTGAGGGTTTTTTTTCCCTTGGTTATGGATTGATGTCATGGAGTTCTAGCAGGAAAATCGGTTCAGAGATAGTTAGAGATTCCTGGTTTGGGATCTAGTACCAACTGAGGGGTTTATTTTGGTGTAGTTGTTTGGAACTTGGACATTAGAAAGTGGCAAGGATCTTGGATTTGGAGGTTGAGACTCTTCTAGCCAACTGTAAGTCACCCTAGAATGTGGGAATCACTGAGGGACTCGAGTTGTGCCACCTGGGTGTCAATCAAAGGAACATAAGTCTATGGTTCGAGACTGAGGCTATTAGGGTTGGTGTCACGGCAAGAGTTTTGTTGTTTTAATGTACCATTGTTACCTGAAGTTGTTTCCTCAGCTCAAGGGTGACATGTGGTTGAGCTTATGAATTGCAGAGTCTATGTTTGGGTGGAACGTGGATAGCCTCCAACTAGTTGGAACTTTTGATGTAGATAATTGTTACTTGTTCTATGACATATTTTATGTGTATTTAATGTACATTTATGTATTTTGATAATAAACCCTAACACTAGAGAAATTTTGATGTCTAAAATGGGCCTCAAAGCAAAAATCAAGGAAAATTTTAAGGATTGGGGTTTAACTTAAAGTTTAGACAACTTGGAGAATCTTATAGCCCCTAATATAAAAAATGTAAAATGTTTGATCATAATTTTATAAAAATATTTAAATTCATATTTATTTATATTATTCTATATAAAAATTTTGGCAATATTTTAAGTAAAATAATTTTGTAGTCTAAAATTTGGGTGAATCACTTTTAGAAAAAATGGAAATTAATGAATCTTGTTTTTGGAAAAAACATGGAAAATTAGCCCACCTGTGAATATTAGCCCCTAAAATTTTCCATAGAAAAAATGTACAACCAAAATCAACTTTATAAGAACCAATAGGGTTCAAGATGATGATGTCAACCATGGGGGATGATTCACCATTTTTGGAGTAAAAAAAGGAAAAAGAGAAAAAAAGAAAAACTATTTTTTCAACTGGTATTTTCAACTTATATCCCTACAATTTTACTCAAATTTCGAGAGGGAGCACTCGTTTTATGCATAATTTAATTCATCATCTAAGGAGTACCCATGTTGCATACTTTCAATGGACCTTACTATGCACAAAATGAGAAATACATGAAAAATGTGATTTTGGATCCAACGAGTTCTCCCGCTTGAAATTTGAGTAAAAATCTAGGGAGATAAGTTGAAAATTCTAGTTGAAAAAGTAGTTTTTTGTTTTTACCTCTAAAATTTGATGATGTAATCTAATATTATTTTATTATTTTCACTAATATTTTCTAATATTCCTTAGGAGGCCCATTTTAGACCTCAAAATTTCTCTAATGAATGGGTATTTGTCATATTAATGTTCCATGCATTATTTATATATGTTATTTTGGCTATAGAACCTCGCTATGATTTGGTATGTATTATATTGAATCTGTTGTGCATTAATATTACCCTGTCATGCTTAATTATTAATAAATATATGTGATAATTATGTTGTGCATGTTTATCTAGTATGAATTTTATCACAATTTTAAATCTTCCACAATAGATGGTAGTACTAAGCAATGTGGTTGGGTTGTGTTGCCTAAATGGGGTCTAGGAATACTACATAGTAGTATTAGAGCCCAAATTGCAACATTCAGCTTGCTTGGGTACGGAATTTTTACATGATAATTTTTTACATATTTCCCACCAACCGTTTGATGGAAGTCACGGTGGTGGGAATGGAAAATTTTCATGGCACAAGTGTCGATGAAATCATAAAGAAAACATTAGTATAAAAGAAGGGCCAAGTTTGTGTATCATACTTTGATGGTATACACTCAAGAAGAGTGGGTTCTTTACATAGATATCTCCCATCATATTTGACCTACCTTATGTTTGTGTGCATTACATGTTGTTTTGCAAATATGATACACTATGTCTCTGCATGTAAATGCAACTATCGGTGGCATAGGTAGGGCTTTGAGGCCAACTCGTTCCATGTGGAAGAATGCAAACCTGTCATAGTGGATCACTCCATGAAATGTAGTGGGGTTGAAGACTTGGAGTTGCAAAGTTAGTTGGACTTCAGAAAATGACTAAGAAAATTGAAGAACAAGAATATAGCTTGGAATTTGGAAGGGTTTCTTGGAAAACTCCAAAAATAAAAGAGCTTAGAAGAAAATTTGTATTCCTCTTGCAATTTCTCTTTATATATATCAAAATAAAAGTCTTGTAACTACGAGGGACCCTACTATCTAATGTTGGGAATTAGCCATTGAATCTCTACTATTTTTATGTGTTCTTTGGTTCAAAATATCCATCTATGTCCATATGATGAACCACAATAAGTTGTTTGAAACACGTCAACATAAAAACAACTATGTGATTTTTTTGGAAAACATTTTATGCAAATCAAGAATCATGGAAGCCTACATTCTGAGATTATATCCCTATACGGAAGGGAAGTTGCCTATAAATTTCATCTAATTGAACTAGCATGATTAAGGGTTTCAAAGAAGATATCTGATCTAATATTCCTCAAATATTGTAGAGATGCAATAGTGATTCATGTTTCTCAATTGGGAATTAGTCGCTGCATCTTTACTGTATTTATGTGTTATTTTGTTTAAGCTATCCATCTATGCCTTGATGATGAACCACGGTAAGTGGTTTGAAACACGTTGACATAAAAACAACTATGTTATTTTTCCAGAAGATACTTCACACAAATCATGAATCATAGAATCTTAATTTCTGAGATTTTAGCCCTATACGGGAGGGAAATTTCCAACAATGTTCACATGTTTGAACAAGTGCGATTAAGAGTTTCAAAGAAGATAGTTGATCAAACATTCCTCAATGTTGTAGAGATGAAACTGTGGTTCTTGTTTGTTAGTTGGGAATTATTGTTTGCATCTCTACTGTATTTATGTTTTCTTTGGTTCAATCTATCCATCTATGTCCTAATGATGAACCACAGTAAGTGGTTCGAAACAAATCGACATAAAAACAACTATGTGATTTTTTTCAGAAGATATTTTATAAAAATCATGAATCACAGAAGCCTACATTCTGAGATTTTATCCTTATACAGAAGGAAAGTTGCCAACAAAGTTCATCTATTTGAACAAGCACAATTAAGAGTTTCAAAGAAGATAGTTGATCTAACGTTCCTCAAACGTTTTAGAGATGCAACAATGGTTCTTGTTTTCATTTTGGAATTAGTTGTTGCATCTCTAATGTATTTATGTGTTCTTTGGTTCAAGCTATCCAATTATGTCCTGATGATGAACCACAATAAGTGGTTTGAATCACATCGACATAAAAAAAACCAACTGCCTTTTTCTAGAATATATTTTATATAAATCAAGAATCACAGAAGCTTGTATTCTGATATTTTATCCCTATACGAAAGGGAATTTTCCAACAAAGTTCATCTATTTGAATGAGAAAGATTAAGAGTTTCAAAGAAGATAGAGATGCAATAATGGTTCATGTTTGTCATTTGGAAATTAATCATTGCATCTCTCCTATATTTATGTGTTCTTTGGTTCAAGCTATCCATCTATGTCCCGATGATAAACCATGGTAAGTGGTTGAAACGTGTCAACATAAAAACAACTATGTGATTTTTCTCGAACATATTTTATACAAATCATGATTCTTAGAAGCCCGCATCCTGAAATGATAATGGATGTTGAAGCACAAGGTCCTTTGATAAGTTCAATAATTGAAGATGTATTTGATTTGTCATTAGCATTTAGGAAGTGGTTTATCTTGGTTCTCATCCTTTTTGAAGTATTGCATTCGACACAAAGCATACTTTGCCAACATCGTGTTGAAATTGTTGTCTGAATAATAAGCTTTCTCAAGGAAGTTAGCTATCCTGGTCCTAGTAGTCGTGATGGAGTGGAAGAATATTATCAGTAGTAGGAATTGATGCTTGAGGGATTCACATAAATGGATATAGTTGCTAAATTTAATTATCTTCCTGGCTTATCCAAGGTCAAGCATGACGAGGTTGCAACAAGTGATATAATTCTAATTTAGTTGTCTAACATAGAAAACATTGTCGTTTTCGGTGCAAAAGTATACACATCAATCAAAAGTGGCCATTCACTATAATTTCTTCAACTCTAGACTCACTTCTAGATCTTTTGTTAGGCTTCATTCTTTGGTTTACTACATTTAAGATGTAGTCATTAAATCTTAATATTTATTCCATTAAGAGGAAATGCATGCAACCATTGGGAATTATGGTTTTCACTTTATTCATGGCTCCATTGGGATTACGTATCTTGTTAGAATCCATTCAACAATTTGTATACTAGGAGGATGGTTCATCTTTAGATGGTGACAAATGGAATTGGGTGGTTGGAATTATGGTTTTATATAATGCACATTCGTTTGAGGATAGAGGGTTAGTATCTTTAAATGAAAAGTCCAAAATAACATTTAATGTCAAGAAGAAGGACGCAAATAATGGGCAATATTTTGACTGTGGAAAGTTTAGTGTTTTTCACCAACCACGAAATTATATATGTGGTTGTAGTGTTCCAATACAGGTGATTACTAAGTCTTAGTGCAAGAGGTTGATAAAATTGTAGATAGAGTGAATGTGATTGAGACCGGGGATATAGTTGGGGATGTAACAGAGTCACTCATAAAGAACTGGCGAAGAATTTAATTACACTGAGAGGCACTCTACTGCCCACTATAGGGGTAAATGTGTGGGCATAAATGTTTAACATTTAACATACTAACATTTAAAATTTATATGTAGGCTCAATTAAAAAATAATAAAAAATTAAAAGTAATATAGAGCCATGTATGGTGGAGATGTTGTAGTGTAAACATTTAAATCTTGGCTCAATTAATAATAAAAAGTTAAAAGTGATAAAAATATTAAAATTCAACTAGTTATATTGTAATTGCATAAATAATTATAAATTACATTGTTCAATGCTAAATTAATAATGGTTGATATACAAATCATCATATAGTATTTCTTGGGAAGTAACTAACAAATTAAGATGCGAAGTCGATAAAAAATTTGGTGGGTAGTAAATACTAGTAAGTCCACATATCTACAATAATTATTTCTTTTACATATTATTTATGTCCATTTTTTATGAAAATACTTGCTTCAATTATGGTGGGAAGTAACAGATGGAAGATATGTTATTTACTTGAGTACAAGTCATTTTGAAGTATTTTATTTTTGGATACTTTTCGTGCAAAATATTAAGAATACAAAGTCATGCATGAATATTGCAATCATATCCATAAATTATGGAAAAAATATGTGAGGCACTTATCCACATGACATTATATTGTGTAAAGACTGCAATAAGACATTTAAGTTATGGTTCAATCAAATGTTTGAAAATATTTTTTTAATAATATTGAAAAATAAATATTTATTTTTCAAAGTTAAACATTATAATTTGCATTGGTCAATGCTAAAACATGTTTACAAGTTAATAAAATCCATGGTAAAGTGGGGGTGAATATCCATGGTTAATAAACTTGTTATATTGTAAGTTTATTGTAAGTAACAAGTTTTTATGTGCTTATTAATTAAATTTAGATATCATGATGGAATCATTAGTCACTGCTAGGGAATGACTCTAATAAAAGAATAAAATTTAAAATATTTTAGACATTACATATAACATTGATTATATGGAGTGAAAATTCTCCATCATATGGATGGAGGGGGGAGAGAGAGGGAGAGAGAGGAAAAAGGGAGAGAAAGAAGGGCAGAGGGAGGGAGATAGGAGCAAAGATTGATGGCAGAGAGAGAGAGTGAGGGAGGTCTAAAATTGGAAGAGAGAGGAATGAAGAGAGAGAGGATGGGAGAGAGGGAGGGAGAGAGAGGAATGAATAGAGAGAGAAGGGGAGAGATGGAGGGAGATGGAGATGGAGTTGGAGGGGGAAGAGAGGGAGGGAAGAACAAATATATAGAGAGATAAAGGTAGAGAGAAAGGGAGTGACAAGGGAGAGATGGAGAGTTATGGAGAGAATGGTAAGAGAGAGAGGGAGATATAGAGATGAAGGGGGGAGAGAGGGAGATAGAGAGAATGAGAGAGGGAGGGAGATAGTGACAAAGTTAGAGGGTAGAGAGAGGGAGATTTGGGGGAGATATGTGCATTAGATGTGTTCTAGCTGTAAAATTTGGTGGAGAGGCTAGAATGCATGAGGTCTCCAAAACCTAAAAATTGTTTATAGAAATTCCACCTAGAGATCACTTAATTAGATTATTAACCTATTTTTTAAATGTTTCCCAAGTCTAAACTTAGGAAAAATGGTTAATTAATTAGAATTAATTAATTCAAGGTGATAATAGTCTAGAAACTCATAGGGATCGACTTCAAGATGATCCTAGCCCTTGATTAAGTTTTAATATTGATCATTTGTGTTCCAACAGAGGATTATAAGAAGAAGACAATGGGAAATTGGAGAACATGCCAAACACATTTGAGCAATAGTTCCTTGTGCATATTGAGCTAGTGGAAAGAGTTCGAGCTAGAGAGGGATGCAGAGTTAGTGAGGGGTAGGGACAGTGATCCAGAGGAATATTTCCAGATCCGAAGAGGCAACAACAATAGGTTGATTTATTTCTACTATAGGAAGCTCGAGTGTGGGTAGTGCAAGTGCAGGTAGAAGCCCAAGTATGGGCAGTTGCATGAGTATAGGCATAAGCTTGAGTATGGGCAGTCGCACGAGTACAGGAAAAAGACTCAATAGGGTAATAAGCATGATTATAGGAAGTCGCACGAGTACATGCAACGCAAGTTGCCAAGGTTGCTTATGAAGGGAGGGAAATTTCATTAGATATTTTTGGCCATATTTTCTTGTTATGGATTGCTAATTTAAGGCATCTAGATTGTACTTAGAATTTCACTACCGCTTAATAATAAAAACCCTTAGTTGTTGCACCAATTTTCCCATGTTGGGTTTTTCTAGGGACATTTGTCCAAAAATAATTGTATCAAATTTGATTGTGTGTGTGTGCATCTATTTTCTCAATTTCTTGTGCTATTTTCTTCCGCAGTTATTTCTGAAAATTACAGTGTGAATTATTTGGTATTTTCCATACCAGATAGCAAATAAATTGACAACTAGAAAAATAATTTCCAGTTGATGTGATAGATGAAATTTTCACATGGTATAAGAGTGTGAGTGATCAGACGGGAAGCTCAGAAGCGGAGGAGAGAATTTCGCTTCTCAGAAGTAGCAGCAGGCCAAAATTCCTAGAAGCTACACAGTTCATTGACAGGTAGATCGAATTTCTAGGGTGTAAATTTGATTTTTAGTTGCAGGGTTGAAAAAAAGTTGAGTTGCCGAGGAGAGTGATACCAACAGTCAGAGGGAGTCGCAACAACTCAGATTTTCTCTAAGCATATTGCTTGTTGGATGAATAGGGTTTCACAGTAGATTGCAGTTGGAGAATCAACATCAGGTGGAATAAAAAAGCACACACCAAGGGAAAATTTCTCTAAGGGGATCTCAAGTCTTAGTGATCTGAATGTTGGGTAAACTTGTTAATGCTATGCAAGCTCCCTCATCAGTATTAAAGAAATGTGTTTAGGATCGTCTCAAGTTAACCATAATGTGAAGGATTATGTGTCAATTATTATGTGTATTTTATGAGCAATGTATGAGGTTAATTAGCTATTTAAAAACACATATACAACAAGTAAATATTAGAGAAATAAAACACAACAAAATCATAACACAAAGATGATAAAGAAGTTCACCCATCCTAGGAAAAATCTCCTTGGACCTACTCCAATGGCTTTGAAACCTGCTCCATTAGATTTAGAAGACCCAAAAACCCCAAAAATGACCTTCCAAGCTCTGCAATTGGACTTTAGCTAATCTAGGCTTGGCCTCCTCTGCTGGTAGCCCTAGGTTTCCTTAAACTTCAACATAGAAAATCACATACATAAGCTTTTTTTCCTCTGCAACCTATCCCATTATGTTTAGAACATCCAAATAATCTAGGAATGACTATTTCTAAGCCAAAATTGGTCAAAATATGCCAAAGTTATGGCTTCTTCAATTTCTCCTAGGAAATCTCCACTAAATCAGGAGAAACTCTAGTTAACTCCGCCAAATTTGGAGTTTGTTCTAGATTTAGTGGACCCACCAAAAGCTCTGCCAAACTAATCGAAAATTAATTAACTGATAATCACAGATTAATTAGCACTGATCCCACTTAGCGCATTAATCTAGCAATTAGCATAAAATGCTAGCGGTTAAGGTTTGGAGTGTTAGTCACATGCGGTGGTCAAGTTCAACTCTAGTGGTTAATGCTACCTCCCAAACCACTAACAGTTAACAAACTGGTCACATTGAGGTTAACCGTTAGTGGTTAATGCTAGTGGTTAACTCCAAACTTCAATGTTTAACACTTTAAAATGAATTTGTGCCCATAGTATGTTAAGCAACACATGTGTGTTATGGCTGTAAAGCATTGTGCTTGTTCAAGAGAGGTCAGGGATTCAACTCCCTGGCTTGCCCATAAAAATTCTACCCGACCTTTGAGAGGGCATGTGGCAGCCTCTAGGCTTGCCACGTGTCACCCTTTCATTGGTCCACCAAATATGCTTTGACCAATAATGTGCCGCCAAGTGTCAAGATGCGATTGAGCCACCTGTGGGAATATTCTAGGAATATTCCCTAGAATATTTTGAGAATATTCCCTAGAATATTTGTTGACCGGGCTATACAGATGCCTAGTCAGCATCCCAATCACAAAATTTTATCTCTTTGACCAAACAAACATCAGGCTCTAACTTTCTCATACGAACTTCGTTTTGAGTGAAACAAGTTTCATTGGGATCGTATCAACAAGACAAACGTGGTCATTAAGGTTTTGATTGATTGTGAGAACTTTTATTTTTGACGAAAAAATTTGCCCGTAATCTAGATTGCAATTACTCCTCCCCACTTACATGATTTTGGACCCACAAAAGCTAGTTATCTGATGAGAGATGAATACTCTTCTCCTTCCCAGGTTTTATCAACTCATTCCACTTGGAAAAATGTCCATGACAACCACTTGGGTTCACTAACATGCCTTGCCTTGCAAATGGCTTGGCACTTCAACCAATGTTCTCCTTTTGCTATTGACACAATCCAACACTTGCTGGCTGCTTACTAATTAAACACCTTGTTGTACCAAAGCGATCCCCCAATGCTTGGAAAGATGACTGATGGCCTTCGCACTGAGAATCATTTTCCTCCTTTGCATTACATGCATTTGATGCAAGCTTCTCCTTGGAAACCACTTTTCCAAGTTAATCCCATCTGAGTGAACTACATAAATGAGTTCTAATATCAGTAATAAGAAGAAATTAAATGACCATTATTTTACCTCCATGGTTCCAAATTCCACATCTGGAAGAATGCATTCACCATCTCTTTCGCTTCTTGGCATCAACACATCAAATCACATTGTAGACCATTTGATATTTTACAAGGGCTGCAATTTTTTTTGGCATTTTTGTCCACTTTCGCTTCTTGATTCCATCATCCTCCAGTATTAACATGCTACTCATGTCATGATTTTAGAATGAAGTCTAATCATGAGCCTCTTTCTCAAGCTTAGACCTTCCAAAATGTTGCGACATCTTGTCACAAGAAACACCATTAACCTTGAAAAACACTCATGTAAGAATATAACTTGACAACCTCTTCCTTTTGCTTCTTCAAAGGAAAAAATGTCACATCATGTGAACATCACCATGTACTCTTACATCTTGGTGTTTAGTTGATGGATTATTAAACAAAATTCGACAAAACATTCTTCTTCAAACAAATAAATTTCAAGTCAAGCAACAACATGTACAACAACTTGACGATTTTCAACAAGAATTCCACATTCTCATGAAACAATTCATCACATCTCTCTTTCATATTTGGAGACAAAATCAACTCTTCCAAGTCGATATAACATACATGAAACAATCAATCAACCACACAAGCTGACACTTATGCATGTGAAAATGATCAACATTCTCAAGTTGACAACATACATGTTAACAAAGCAATCAACCAACACAAGTCAATCCCTCATGCATGTTAAAGCAAAATGAAAATATTAAAAATTCCACTATTCACACACACAAGCTCTCATGCATGTATAACTATTCTCAACTCTCTCACAAGTACAATCACAAGTACAAGAATCCCATTGGTATGTACGAGTAGTTAAAGAGCTGAAATGACCAAATTTGTTGCAATAAAGTGAGTCAACATACTCCACTTTCGAACACCTTCTTGGTTTAAACATGCAAGTTCAGGAATGCAACATGCATGCAAATTTGTAGTTTCAAATTTCCATCTTTGCTGCATCTAAGTGAGTCAACATAACTCTACTTTTCCAACATCTTGCTTCATGTAATATGCAGCATAGTTTCAGGAGAAAATAAATTCAACCAAATAACAAGGAAATGCATCAATAAGGCATTGAGATTTGCATCAATTATCAAAAGAAATGCAAGGCCTTAATTGGTTAAGAAATCTAACCATATCTTTCCAAACCATTTCAATGGAACTTCTTTTAGTTGCACTTCATCATGTGTATCATCCTGACCCACATCAATTATGGAATCCTCTTTTCCATTCTTGCCAAAATCTCTCTCCACCTTCATCAAATGTCGTGGATGACTTGTTGGATGCAAAGTCCAACACTTGTCTACAAGATGACCTTGCTTATGGCAGTGAGTGAAAAATAATTGCATCTCCTTTTCAACATGGTTTCCATTATCCAATGGACCTTTGGCTTTCTATCTCTTTTGTTTTAAAAGTTTCTTGTGTATGGCTATCCTCTTCCAACACCTTGAAACAATATGGTTATTCAAACCACAAAAGGAACATGTAAATTTTCTCCAAATCTTATGTGAATATTTACCATGTTTATCATAATCAAAAGAAACTTGATTAAAGGAAGATGTATACTTTGCAAATTCACCTTTGTCACCTTCTTGAGGAGGTGAATTTGATGAGGTAGTGGCTCTCTTTGGAATACCAACAATGGTTTCAATGACCTTAGAGCTTTCAAAATCCTCTTGTTTGCAACATCCCTTCATAGAACAATATTTCTAAGGAGGATGGATTAGAAACATCACTTGATGAATCTATCATCACACTTGTAATGCATCAAAAATCTTCACAAAAATTCACAAATATTACAGACATAAACTTGCACACAGTTAAATTCTCCTTGCACAAATATAAAACCAATAGCTAATTTTATAGCTAACCTTGGAAAATAATCTCAGGGTTAAAATGAGCTAACAACACTCTGATACGAACTTTATCTAAATGTTGGACAAACTTGTTAATGCTATGCAAGATCCCTCATCAGTATTAAAGAAACGTGTTTAGGATCATCTCAAATTAGCCATAATGTGAAGGATTATGTGTCTTTTATGAGCAACGTATGAGGTCAATTAGCTGCTTAAAAACAAATATACAACAAGTAAATAGCAAAGAAATAAAACACAACAAACTCATAACACAAAGCTAATAAATGAGTTCACCACTCCTGGGCTACATCTCCTTAGACCTGCTTCAATGGCTAGGCCCTCTTTGGATTAGTGGTCAATTATATGATTACATGGACTTGCAATGATCCAATGGCTTTGCAACCTACTCCATTGGATTCATAAGACCCAAAAACCCCAAAAATGACCTTCCAATCTCTGCAATTGGAATTCAGCTGATCTAGGCTTGACCTCCTCTCCTGGTGGCCCTAGGCTTCCTTAAACTTCAACGTAGAAAAATCAAATACAGAAGTGCCTTTCTGCGTATGCAACATATTCCATTGTGTTTAGAGCATCCAAATCATCTAGGAATGACTCTTTCTGAGCTAAAATTGGTCGAATATGCCGAAGATATGGCTTCTTCAGTTTCTCCTAGGAAATATCCATTAAATTGGAGAAACCCCAGTTAACTCTGCCAAATTTGGAGTTAGTTACAGATTTAGCGGAGCCGTTGTTACACTGAAATTTGTCACCATGACTATCTACAGTTAATATGGCTACATCAATAGTCATAATGTCCTCCTTGTCAAGCCTCATACCTCTGCTCTTCATGTCAAACTTCAAAAAGAGAGAAAGTCACTTAAAAACATGTTTATCTTTGGGTACGCAGGTTCTCTCTACCTTGCCTGCGTGTACGCACTCCAAACACACTGTACCTGCGTACTTGTACGCTCTATAAGCTAAAGGTTGGGTGCGTACCCCTGTAAAGGTCAAAAGGCGCGAGTTTCATCTTTAAAAAGTTACTTGTGGTCACTTCTAGAGCCTTCTAGAAGAGTTTTTGACGTGTATTGAGCGCCTCCAGATGGTTCATGCACCCCTATGATAGAGGAACTTATCCCATCAAGAGAGGAGCTACCCCATCCAAAAGAGGGAGTATCCCATTGATGTTGGAACTGAATAACCTCCTCTAGAATACTATAAATACAGGCATTGGGCAAAAGGAGGGGAGGTTGAAAGCTGAACATTCTAAAGGGTAATGCTGCTGGAATTAGGACTTCCATTGTTGACTTGTGAGGAGAGATCACTATCCTTCCTTGTTGCCATATTGGGAGTGGGTGAGCTTGTCAAAGTAGAGAAAATCTCTTGTTGGACCCTGGGAGGAGCTTGCACAACACCAAGGCTCAGGTTGTAATGGTTCCTTTTTGGTTTCCTTAATACAAATA
The DNA here is from genome assembly GCA_000404065.3 of Pinus taeda. Classification (NCBI taxonomy): domain Eukaryota; kingdom Viridiplantae; phylum Streptophyta; class Pinopsida; order Pinales; family Pinaceae; genus Pinus; species Pinus taeda. The sequence goes on from APFE030526103.1 coordinate 251,811, forward strand.
AGCCCATTCTTCTC
>APFE030526103.1:261178-272857 GCA_000404065.3 Pinus taeda
GTACGCACTCCAAACACACTGTACCTGCGTACTTGTACGCTCTGTAAGCTAAAGGTTGGGTGCGTACCCCTGTAAAGGTCAAAAGGCGCGAGTTTCATCTTTAAAAGTTACTTGTGGTCACTTCTAGAGCCTTCTAGAAGAGTGTTTGACGTGTATTGAGCGCCTCCAGATGGTTCATGCATCCTATGATAGAGGAACTTATCCCATCAAGAGAGGAGCTACCCCATCCAAAAGAGGGAGTATCCCATTGATGTTGGAACTGAATAACTTCCTCTAGAATACTATAAATACAGGCCTTGGGCCAAAGGAGGGGAGGTTGAAAGCTGAACATTCTAAAGGGTAAATGCTGCTGGAATTAGGACTTCCATTGTTGACTTGTGAGGAGAGATCACTATCCTTCCTTGTTGCCATATTGGAGTGGGTGAGCTTGTCAAAGTAGAGGAAATCTCTTGTTGGACCCTGGGAGGAGCTTGCACAACACCAAGGCTCAGGTTGTAATGGTTCCTTTTTTGTTCCTTTAATACAAATAAGTCCATTCTTCTCAATGATTTGTTGTTAATGAATTATTTCATGTACTCCTTGGTCTATGTGATGAATATGCTTTGTTTTATGATGAATATTCAGGTGTTATGTAATCGTTTGCTTTGTTAGTGTATGCAGGTCTTAAAGTGAAGGAGGAGCTCATCTGGATCAGCAAGGCTGGACTGCTACAACAAGCGTTGGCCCTGTAAGATCAGAAAACACTTGATCTCTCATAGAATAACGTGTGTTTAGAGAAGGATTGCTCTTGTTTGGTTTGTTTGTCACTAGAGAGTCTTAGACTCCTAGGGAGGTTAGGTTTGTCCGTAAAAATAACTCTTTCCGCATGACAGCCTTCAAAAGCTTCGCCAAACTAATCTAGAATTAATTAACTAATAAACACGTATTAATTAGCACTAGTACTGCTTAGCACATTAATCTGTCGGTTAGCATAAAATGATAGCGATTAAAGTTGCAGTGCTTATAGAGTCCAAGAAAAGCTTTACCTTGACACCCTTTTTACCCATATTTCCTCCTTTTTCCTATTCCTATCACCCAAATAAATGCAATACATATAAGTTTTTGTTAAGGTAAGCACTTACGTATCCTATTTTTCATATTTTGTCGATATACCTTATTTTTTTTATTAAAGTTTACATTCAGCTACGGAATTCACTTAATTCTGCAGCTAATCCACAGATTAGTAGCTACCTCCATTGTTGAGAGGGTTCGAGTGCACCATCTCGGCAAAATAATATATGGATAGATGAAGAATTATCCCCTCATGGATTCTTTCCTATTTTCTCGAACCAATCCTTCAAGATAATCGCACTGCAATGCAGTCAACCTCAAAGTCAACTACAAGATAATGTGCCGGAATAGAGTCCACATTTCACGAAATATTATCGATTTTCTTTTCCGAATTGAAAATCGATGATTAAGCAATATAATTAGGTTTGATGGGGATTGTAATGAATATACTTAGGCTTAAATTTCTCATGCTACTAATTAAGAAAACGTTATAAGAACAATGTTCGCTCTGTGTTTTAATGCATGCCACTGTATGTAATTTTGAGAACTTCCTGTTAAAACTATTTCCAATTAATAGACTTTGGTTCACACTTCTCATGTTGCATTGATTAAAGTTGTTGATTGTCTCACGGAGGGCCCCTACTTGCAGATAAGGTCTTTGACTCATTGCAAATATATTTTCTTTAGTTTATTAGAGTTAAATTATGGATGCTTTGTTTTATGTTTTAGGATGCAGTCTAATGGAGTTCACAATTAAATTGACATCTGCATCAACAATTTCATTTGCTTTTTACCTAGCATAACTTTATCATTTCATTTTCTTTCTACCTAGTATAATTCAGTCATCTCATTTCACAGTTTGGTTGTTTCATAGCTTATCAATTTCGTTCTTGTTTTACTTTTGCATTGAGTGAAGTTTCAATAGATAAAGAGTAATAGTCTTTTCCTTAGCAACTGAATTCAAGCACCATTCATTTTCGAACTCAATAAAGTAGATCTCCTTTACATCATTCCCTACTTTTGCATTTAGTTTAGTGTGGCTGCAACATAAAATTCAAAATATAATAAAAAAAGTCTAACAGAGTAGAGTTTAGGATCACTCTTCAACCATCCCACAAAACTTGATTCAATTAAGATTAATTTTAGAATAACTAGCTAAGATATCTTAGGGACAATACTCTAATATAGACAATAACACCATTCCCATACTAATTCTAGATTTAGACTTTAACTATAACATAAAAACCGTAACAACATAAATAAATTCTAGAACATACAATGTACTTATGATTCATTATTTTACTTTCCCTGGTCGATAATTTATGCTTACAATTTAAGAACATTAAATTGACTAAACATTTTGGCGTCATTGCTAGGGAAGTACAAATAGAAGTTAAGAAAAGAGAGAGAAAAAAATCATCAATTCAAAACATGATATGTGTAGGGATAGGTACTCTAGAGGTAGATTTGTAGGACGAGGAAGAAGCTTAATCCCCACAAATCCACTCATTTCACCATGAATTCCAAATTCCACACCACGTACTTAAACCCAAATTCCATTTGCAGATCAACAAAGACTTCTTGAAGTCTCAAGATCAGAAATCCAATCCAGAACTTCGCCTACTTCATCTACTAAAGCTGTAATTGAAGAAAATCCTACATCCCCAGCTATAGGAGTATTTTTTCTATCTTCCACTGGTGAGGAAATTCTAGGAGAAGCATTAGAAATTCCTAGTGAAGAAGAGGAACAAGAAACTTATTTTGGCTACCCATTGATAGAGGAACCAAAAGAATTAGAAGAACCTTACATTATTTCTGAGGAATCTGTCATGGTTGAAGAAGGGGGAGATGAGGTACACAATTTCAATGGTGAGGAAAATAGGATTGGAGGAGGCAGAGGTAGAGGAGGTGGAGATAGAAATAGAGGAGGGGGTATAGGTAGAGGAAATCAAGATCCTTTTGAATTTCCTATTTTTGATGAAGATACAACCCTCACAATGAAGAATATTTCACCTTCTGTTCTTCCTAATTTCCACGGAAAAAGAAGTGAATACCCAGAGACATTTCTCTTTGAATTTGAAGTGTTAGCAGATCATATGATTATCTGCATGATGCTCAAAAATTGAAATTGTTCCCTTCTAGCTTAAAGGATTTAACATTAAAATGGTTCATGAGTTTAGGGATGAATTCTATAAGAACATGGGTACAAATGAAAGAAGTTTTCTTAGAAAAATATAGAGATTATTGTATGCCTCATAACATTAAAGATAAAGTCTTCAAAATGACATAAAAGGAAGATGAAAATATTGAAGACCTAGTAGAGAGATTTGTCTATAATATTAAAAGAGAAAAAATGGATAATTTGGATGAAGAAACTTTGAAAGCCCTCCTACTCAAAGATATCAAAGATGAATGGATCGATCTCATTAAATTAACATAAAAAGGAGATATTTCCTAATTACCATTTACATATATGTGTAATTTATGTGTACATATCTCAAGGGGTAAAGAACGAGTTGGAAAGAGTCTTAGAGACCCTCTCTTATCAAGAATTAATAAATCTGCAATTAGGACCATTCGTAGGGCAAAATTAGGAAGCTTGCTTGATACTTTCAAGACATATATTTTAGGGAGTCTAAGTGAACAGATAGACACCCTTAAAATATATAATAAGAAAAAATATGAAAATGTTGCATTATCCATTTTCTGTCCTAGATGTCGAAAGAAACATGCCCTAAGAGAGTGTCCTTTAGATTAAAAAGCTATAGAAACTTGTGCCATATGTGCACATAACCATGATACTAAGGAGTGTCTTTCTTTACCAGGTCTCAAAGTTGTATTTAATGATTAAGGGATACCAAAACAAGTAGACCCCCTTTACTTTATTTCCAAGAGACCATGGAAGAACTCTCAACCAAAACAATAAGAAGGATTCAGACCACAACAATTTGCTCAGTCTTCTACAAAATAATTGGAATCCGTCTTGGTAGCCTTGGGCCCAGTCACAATCGCAATCTTGGAATCAAAGATGGAAAAATCCTTATGGGGATTATGCTCAATATTAACAATATTCACCATCCTATCCTAATCTTCCACCACAATTCCTATGCCAATCTAATCAAATTCCTCAAACCAATCAATTACCTTAAGTCCAAGTTCAGAGTTAAAATCCATAGCTCTCCCTACCATTTACACAAAAGCCAAATCAACTACCTGCTCAACCACTCCTGAATCCTAATAATAAAATGTCACAAGAAACTATTTACAATATGGAAGGGAAAAATCCTCAAACCTATGGAATAATTCCACTAGATCTAAATAATTTTCAATTAAGGTTTGGAAGAGTATTGCACAGAAAACCCCTGTTGTTATTCAAGAAGCAAGGACAAATATTAAAAAACATAAAAATCAATTTGAAGAAGGAGAGACCTCTCTCCATTAAAAAGAGAATAATCAAACATAAAATGTTCCAATAAATACTCCTATTATAGAACAACCTTAGGTATCCATTCTACCACCTTTTCCTGAATGGTTGAAAATTGATGAAGGAGTAGAAAAACAAATCACATTGCCTGAATACAATATGATGGATGAATTAAGAAATGTCTATATACAAATTCCTTTATTACAAGCCATAAAAGAAATACCAATCTTTGCAAAAAGAATTAAGGAATTATGTACTCAAAGTTCAAGAAGAAAAAGGAAAAAGATAAACATAATTCAATTAGTTGGGAAAATTGCAGACATCATGATGGGGAAAGCGACAATCCAAAAATATCTTGATCCAGGGAGACCCATTGTGAAAATTCACATCAATGGAATTGAAATACCAAACACACTGATTGATCTAGGAGCAGATATAAACATAATTAGTAAACAAATAATGGATTCACTTAGGATTCATAACCTTCAATACACACCAACATTATTACAATTAGCAGATAGGTATGCAATTAAACCTGTTGGTGCGTTGGAAGATATTTGTGTATCCTTATATTCTTGGGAATATCCTATTGATTTCATGGTCTTAACACCCAAGAATAATCTAGGAGGACATCCATTAATCCTAGGAAGACCTTGGTTAGCTACAACTTATGCTTTCATTGGTTGTAGATCAAGTGACATGTTTATCTCAGATGGAAATTCTACAAAGAAATTTACACTATACCCACCTGCAAAAACAGCAATAGAAATAGAGAATGAGGAATGAATAGATTATGATGATGATATGCAACCTATTTTCACTACTGAACAAGTAAGAGAGGAGGACCAAATTTTAAATCTATTGGAAAATAATGAATCTTCCTCGCATTATGACCGTAGTTGAAATGAATATCTCTCACCTAGACAAGTATCATTTCTCTCTATGGAGAAATTTGGGAATTCTTCAATAGAATTTTTTCTAGGTAAAACTTTGAATGTTAATAAAAACTTGGAAGAAATAGAAAAGAATCAACTGGTAGAAGTTTTACAAAAGCATTCTTCTGCTTATGCATGGGAATACACTGATATAAGAGGAATTGATCCTTAGACTTGCATACATCATATCTACATTGAACAAAGTGCAAGACCAGTTAGACATGCACAACGAAGAATGAACCCAAATCTAAAAGAACTTGTTAAGGAGGAATTACAAAAGCTGTTGAATGTAAATTTCATTTATCCAATATCAGATAGTTAGTGGGTTTCACCCCTAGTAATCATTCAAAAGAAAAATGGAAAATGGAGAGTATGTATCGATTACAAGGAGTTCAATAAGGAAACATTAAAAGACCACTTTCCACTCCCTTTCATAGATCAAATCTTGGACACATTAGAAGGGAAAAAGTAATTTTTAGTTTTGGATGGTTTTAGTGGATATAACCATATTCAGGTAGCACTTGAAGATCAAGATAAAACCACATTTACCTTTCCATGGAGAACTTATGCTTACCAAGTACTTCCCTTTGGATTAGAAATGCTCCAGCAACATTCTAGAGAGAAGTCCTTGGAATTTTCTTTAATCTTATTCATGATTGTGTGGAAGTGAATATGGATGATTTCATAGTTTATGGAGATTCCTTTAACGAAGCACTTGAAAATTTAGAATTTTTTTAATAAGATGTAAAGAAACAAATCTTTCGTTAAGTCATGAGAAATGTTTTATGATGTTTAACGAAGGAATTGTTTTAGGTCACCATATTTCAGGAGATGGATTTAAGGTAGACTCATCTAAAGTTGAGGTCATTTCTAAATTATCAGTTCCAAACTGTCAATGAGATGTTAGGAGATTTCTTGGTTTTACTAGATATTATAGAAGATTTATAGAAAAATTCACAAAAAATTGCATCTACACTCTTTAAACTACTTACCAAGGAGAGTGAATTCAGTAGGAATTCTGATTGTCAAGCTGCCTTTGAAACTTTGAAAAAGAGAATTTTTGAAGCACCTATCTTAAAAGGACCTAATTGGAAATTTCCTTTCCATATATCAACTAATGCTTCAAATACAACCTTAGGAGCTGTGTTAGGGAAAAAATACCTTACTCCTTATGCAATCTATTATACCAGTAAAACTTTAACTCATACAGAGTTAAATTATACTGTAACTGAGAAGGAGTTTTTAGTCGTAGTTCATGCCATTAACAAATCCAGACATTATATAATTGGCTATGAAGCTTTCATTCACACAAACCATTCTTCCATTAGATACCTAATGAATAAACCAATCACTAATGGAAGAATAACCAGAGGGCTCTTATTATTACAAGAATTCAACATCACCATTCTAGATAGACATGGAAAGCATAATACAATTACTGACTTTTTATCTAGAATTTAGAATGATAATAGTGATCAACCTGTGGAGGATAAATTTCCTGATGAATATATTTTTGCAGTATCTACTAAATCACCTTGGTATGCAGATATTGCTAATTATTTAGTGACAGAGGAAAAGGCATTTCATTTGTTTCCTAGAGAAAGGAGGAGGATAGTTCAAATATCACATCTTATTCATGGATAAATGAAGAATTATACAAAACAGGACCAGATCTCATCATCAGAAGATGTGTTCGAGAAGAGGAAATACCAGAAATACTTAAAGCATGCCATGATGAACCATGTGGAGGACATTTTTCTGACAAAAGAACTGCTTATAAAGTCCTACTTTTAGGATATTATTGGCCTTCCATTTTGAAGGATACCAAGGAATATGTTAAAAGAGGTGACAATTGTCATAAAATGGGAAAACCTACTCCTTTAAATGAAATTCCATTACAACCACAGGTACTCATTGAACCATTTGGAAAATGGGCACTATATTTTGTTGGTCCAATCAATCCATCTTCAAAGCAAAAAATGTATATCTTGGTATGCACTGATTATGTCACTAAATGGGTAGAAGCTAAAGCACTTCCTTTTGCTACTGAAAATGTTGTAGTTTCATTTCTTTTTGAGTATATTTTCACTCATTTTGGTGTTCCAACAGAAATTGTAACAGATTAAGAAACATAGTTTACATCCAGATTAGTGCAGGGGCTTGTGGAGCAGTACAAAATCAAGCATCAAAAGTCCACTCCATACCATCCACAAGCCAATGGACAATTTGAGTCTACAAACAAGGTGATTGAAGCAACTATTACCAAGAATGTACACTTACATAGGAAGGACTGGGAAAAAAATCTTCCAGAAGATTTGTGGGCTTATAGAACTACATGGAGAAGTACTAATGACATACTCCCTATGAACTTGTTTATGGGGGGTAGGTCTTACTTCCAATAGAGTTACAGATCCAAACCTATAAAACAACAGTCTAGTTGGATCTTGAATTATCATAAGCACAAAAGCAAATGATGAGACAACTCAATGAGCTTGATGAAATAAGACAAGAAGCCCTCTAGAAGACCAGCCTAGTTCAGCAATAGAGATCCAGATGGCATGATAAGTACATTAAAGAAAGGAATTTTCATCCAGGAGATTGGGCATTACTCTTCGACTCAAAGTTCAAAAATTTCCAAGGAAAATTCCAAACTCATTGACTTGGACCTTATGAAGTTGAAAATTTCTTTAACAATGGTGCAGTTAGAATCAACACTATTGATGAAGATAAAATTCCTCTTTTAGTGAATGGACATCGACTTAGACTTTATGAAAAGCCATTGACAAAAGAAGAATTTGTCAAAATGTTCCAAGACAATTCAGAATTGAAGATGGTTGAGAAGAATTCTTCTTCTTTTCCACCTTAGAAATTTTATTTTTTCTCCATAAATATATTATATATATATATATATATATATATATATATAATATATAATATATAAGATATGAAAACCAACATGTTGTTGGCATGTTTATACAGAAAATTTGAAGTGAAAACCAACTCTTGTTGGCACCTTAAATTTTCTCTCTTTACCATTTCTTCCAAAAAGAAATTCCCTTTTCCTAAAGTATCTTTTTTTTCTCAGCTACAGAATTGGTAACTTTCTGCAGCTCAGATAAGTTTTTGCAGCTCTAATAAGATTTTTGTAGCCAATTTGACAGGAACACTTAGTGGCTCAAATTGAAGAATAATTGATAGTGCAAAGTGCCTGTAGAAGATATCAATGGAAAATAAGGTTAGTAGACCAGTCAAAGGTATGCGCTACTTTAATCATACAATAAGGTTTAATATATAGCATATATGAACTTTGAGGACATAGCACTGCCGAAATAAAATGAAATCATTGCAAATCGTGGGTGATGGTCGTTTATCAAAATCATCATAATCCACCATTTTAACTCCTGTCTTGTCTCCATTCTAAATCTATCGAAGTAATTGCCGAATAATTAAATTGAATGTGCTCCAACAATTAACTCATTTCCCCAAGCCTTCATTATAATTCACTTGTTCTCTCATTTCTCGAAATTCACATAGTTTCTCCATCTCTCCATCACAGAATGAAACCCTACCAACACCATTTTTCCTTGTTAGGTAAACAAATCTTGAAGACAAAACATCTCTCACCATGGGTGTTATTGTCTGAACAGAACCAGTAGGAAAGAAGTTCTTCTAAGGATACCCTTAGATCATGAAGTTGATGCAGAGGGTACAGTGGTTAAAATTTATAGAAAAATTTGATGGTTTCCACAGGGAGGTAACGAAGACATTTTCAAGTTCTTTTGATGGAACAAAGGTTGAAATAGGTGATATCAAGTTCACTATAACATATTCCCTGATTGCAGAAGCCACTGAATTGCCTAGAAGTGGAGAAAAATGGTTCAACAACAGAGGAATCGAAGGGGAATATTGGAAAAGTTTCTTGAAGAATCCAAACATGGACACTACCATCTTCAAAAAAGGTATTTCTAGTACAACCCTTAAGAGTAAATGGAGGAATTTTCTCCTTGTACTTCAAAAATTTATTACTTGTGAAGGTCAGTTTGGATGCATGTTTTTCTACCACATTAGGATAATGATGAATTTTCTTGAGGAACACCAAATGAACCTTCCATACTTCCTCTTGCACAACCTTAAGGAAATGTCAATGAATGTTCAAAATAAAATTCAGTTCATAGACAATACAATGTACCTTCATGGATTGATAAAAATCTTGATTTAGTTTCACCTTCAGAGTATAGGTGACAATTGGGAAAATTTTCTAGTAAGAAATCATTTTGAAGAGAAAACCCCTGAACAACCCAGTGGTAGTAGAACCCTCAGGGGAAGGAAGAGAAAGATGGAAACAATAAAAGAATAGGAACCCCAGTCCCAATAGGAATTATTAGAGGATGAACTACCCATTGTAGATGTTTTGCAGATAATGAAAAAAGGGAATTTTAGCAGAAAGAAAGTCGGCAAGGGAACAAAGGATTTATCCCAAACCAAGATCCTTCCCCAAAAAGAGTCTCCAAAAGCTAAAAAGAAAAAAACTCGGGGATTTGCAACCACGGGTCTAAGAAGTACCATATTGAACATGGTACAACAAGCAGTCTCAGGAGTTGCAAAATATATCAATCTTGAGGCAAAAGAACAAACTGAAAACCTTTAAGACTCTCCAAGAGAATCACTAAAACTATCACCAAGGGTGTCACCATCTCCCTTTAGTTCACCTCCAAGAAGTCAAGTACAAAGCCCAGGCATTGATCCTGTTAAGCAAGAAATTTATGATTACATAGAATCATTAGAGAGGAAGGAAGCAACAACCAAAGGATCAATCCAAAGCCTAGGATAAGGAAGTAACTAGTTTAATGAGCCATAAGAACCTTCAACATCTAATGTTTTGAAGAAAGAAATCTTTGAGCTGGAGACATTAAACAGATACCTCAAAAATGAAAATCAAACATTGAAGGTACAAAATGGAATTCAAATTTCCAAGAGTGACAACCTTATTCTTCACTTAAGTTTATGGTACAAAAAGAAAAAGAGGTTGAAGAAAGAAAATAGGGCAATGAAAAGAGAAATCATCAAACTAAAGTATAAAATCCTTATGAAGAAACCAAGAATGGCAGTGGCTTCCAGAAAGAAGAAGAAAGTGAATCCTGAATGTGATAACTAGAAGGAACAAGAGAATGAAAATGTTGAGTTGTATGAGAACATACAAAACCTCCAGCGTGGGGGAATGTAGAGTCCAAGAACTACTTTACCTTGATACACTTTTTGCCCATATTTCCTCCTTTTTCCTATTCCTATCACCCAAATAAATGCATTAAATATAAGGTTTTGTTAAGGTAAGAACTTACATGTCCTCTTTTTCATATTTTGTCAATATAACTTATTGTTTTATTAAAGTTAGCATTCAGCTACAGAATTCACTTGATTTTGTAGCTAATCCATAGATCCACAACTACCTCCATTGTTGATAAGGTTCAAGTGCACCAGCTCAACAAAAAAATATATGAATAGATGAAGAATGATCCCCTCATGGATTCCTTCTTGTTTTCTTGAACCAATCCTTCAAGATAATTGCACTACAATGTTGTCAAACTCAAAGTCCAATGTAAGATATTGTGCCGGAACAGAGTCTGAATTTCACGAAATATTATCAATTTTCTTTTCCAAATAGAAAATCGATGATTAAGCAATATAATTTGGTTTGATAGGGATTGTAATGAAGATACTTAGGCTTAAATTTTTCATGTTTCTAATTAAGAAAATGTTATAAGAACAATGGCCGCTTTGTGTTTAGTTGTGCGTCACTGTATGTAATTTTGAGAACATCCTCTTAAAACTATTTCCGATTAATAAACTTTGGTTCATAATTTTCATGTTGCGTTGATTAAATTTTTTCACTGTCTCGTGGAGGGCCCTTTCATGTAGATTAGGTCTTTGACTGATTGCAAATAGATTTTCTTTGGTTTCTTAGAGTTAAATTATGGATGCTCTATTTTATGTTTTGGGATGTAGTCTAATGGAGTTCGCGATTAAATTCACATCTGCATCAGCAATTTCATTTGATTTTTACCTAGCATAACTTGATAATTTCATTTTATTTCTACCTAGTATAATTCAGTCATCACATTTCTTAGTTTGGTTGATTCATAGCTTATCACTTTTGTTCTTGTTTTACTTTTGCATTGAGTGTGTTATCACTTAAGACTACAAGTTCACCTATGTCCAAAGATCCATATAAAATTTTTTGGTTCAAGTCAATAGGTTTTTAGGTGTGTTACT
>APFE030526103.1:272877-385801 GCA_000404065.3 Pinus taeda
TGTGCAAGAATTTTCTGAGCAAGATGGAGAAACGAGAGCATAGATCCGGGAGATGTCTCAGAACTGAACTAGAGGGACTTGATCTCACGCTTAAAGATGAAGGTGTTGCTCGAGCTTTCAAACAGGCGGGTTGCTGGAGGTTTTGTGAAAAACTGAAGGGCGGACACACAGAGGTAACCAAAGCTTTTGCTCTAAACTTTAGCGGCTTGAATTCTAAAGTTGCATTATTAGAATTCCCTGTATCTCCGCAAGCTATCTCTGCTGTCACCGAGATCCCAAGGAGTGGTCAGGAGTGGTTTAAAAACTACAAGTTTGATACAACTCCATGTAAGGAGTTTCTGAAAGATCAATATGCTAACGAGGACCTTTCTAAGGCAATACCCAGGCATTATATTAAAGAGCATTATGCTCTGCTCCTCACAGCCATTCAGAAGTACCTCACATGCGAGGGAAGGTACACTAAAGTCTACTCTTACCATTTCAAGCTTTTATTACATTTCACAGGGAAGGCGTCCATAGATATTCCTTTCTATTTGTTTAGGAGTCTAGGCAAAATGTGCGACAAAGTTCAGTTTAAAAGGGATAATTATGAGACATCTCTCTTCCATCATGGTTTAATCAAGCTACTGGTGTTAGATAGCCTGCATAAAATCGAGAGGGATTGGGACTCTTTCATTTTCATGTCGGGTTTCCAAAGCAAAACCGGTCTAACCCCATTACCAGATAGAGAAAAAGAAGGAAAGACTCAAGAGTCTACAATGGTTGAAGAACCTACACTGGCAACAATGGTTGAAGAGCCTACATTGGCTGAGCCTAAGAAGTAGGTTAAAGACCGAAAGAAACCAAAGCATAAATCAAAGCAATCAGGGAAACCCGTAGTCATTAAAGAGACACCAAAACCATCCAAGGAGAAGATGAAATATCAGAAAATTGCATCCAAGCCAAGTGAAGTTGCACCAGAAACCAGGATCAGAACAAGGAGCCAGTTAAGCAAAGAAAAAGGAAAGTCAATTGCAGTAGAAGACAGCCCCATGTCAAAGGCTAGTCTCAAGGATTTGCTAGAAGCAATTGACTTTGAACAAACCACATCAGTACAGGTGGAGCCCATTCCAATAGACCTAACACAGTCATCTCCTGATAGCTCTAAGAAATCAAAAGCCTCAAAAAGGCTAAGATTCGAGGAGGCTGGGAAAGAATTCATGGTCAAGCCTCGAAGGCCAATCACTAGAGGTCAAGCACAAGCAGCAGAACAAATCCCAAAGGGTAAGGAGACTGTCAAGGTAACAACAAAGCAAACCAAACCGTTGCCTAAGATAGAGAAACCAGAAAGGGCAGAAAAGGCAGAAAAAATAGAGAAGGCAAAGGAGGCAGAAAAGGCAGTGAAGGCAGAGAAAGTACAGGAAACTAAAAGAATAATCTATACTAGAGAGCAGGCCAAACAAAAAGGAAAGCAGATAGCCCAGGCCAAAGAAACGAAGGAGAGCAGAAAGAAAGAGGTAAAGGAAAAGGCTCCTTTGGTTAAGAAAGATAAAACCTCATCCACCAAGGAGAAATGGGAAGCAGCTGACAATGAGATGGCTGATCTAGAAAAGACAGTATCAGAGATTGCAGCCATGGAGAGTGAACTTGCAAAGCTGAAGGCTCAGCTAGGCAAGTTAGCTGCTAAATGAATTAAATTTCAATGTTGCACCAAGTTTTTTCATTTTTCTTAAGTTAATTAATGTTTTTTAGGCATGTATTGAAGAAAGGAAAATAAGCAATTTTGGAATTGAAGATGAAGCTGTAACAGTCTAAAATAATTGAAGAAATTTGTTAAAGACTGTGATTTTGCAAAGAACAGCAGTTTCGTAGCTACGAAACTGCTGTAGGTGATTGTTTTTAAGGGAAAATTCGAAAATAATGCTAAGGTCATCAAATTTTGTGGAAAAAGGCTTCGAGGATGGAAAGGAAATCACCATGGTTGCTTAAGCCTTCAAAGGTTGACAAATGTAAATCTTATTGCATAAAGGTAAAATCTTTTGTCTTTACCAAGTTTTCATAAAGTACCTTTATGACTGCAGAATTAGGGTTTCTGGTAGGATTACCAGAATTTTGAGTTGAAAACCTGGCAGTATTCGTGAAGCATCCAGATTATCCAGGCATATGGTGTTATGGTATGGTCATTAAGGTCATTATACAGCTTCAAGCATTTTGGTTGGAAAATGAACATGGACTAAAACAGGGACCGGGAAAACAGAGGATATTTCTTCATCAAAGGCTGAGTCAGCAACACACTCAGAATCCAAGGCAACCAATACAGCGAATGCTCCTCAAGATATATTCCAGCTCCTACAGGAAAAGCACAGCTGTCAGAGATCAGGAGGGAATCATGCAAACGAGGAGATGGTAGCAGAATTTGATTAGAACTAGGACTCTTTTGTATTAAAAGCACAATACCCCTGTATTTAGTAAATTAGTTTCAATATGGATAAGGTAGTTAATTATAGGTTTTCGAGCTCCCCTCATGCTGGAGGAGGAGACTCAAGATAGCCTAGTTTTATTTTCTATAAATAGGAGAAACTCTGATGTATCAAGGGTTGGAGATTTTTATGAAAAAGACAGAGTTCTCATATTGGTGTATGTAAAGTTTTCTTTTCACAGTAATAAAAAGCATATTGTTGTTTCTTCCCAAGATTCATCATGTGTCCCAAATGTTCAGAATGTGTGTGTTTTGGTTCTATGTATCTTATTTTACAATTCACTAGATATGCAATCACTCTGAATTCATCATTGATGCTCAGACTTCCTGTGTATGTCTTGTTGAGTTGCAGTCCTTCTTAGTTGATGTTTTGAACAGTGAGACATTATATGCCTTGGTTTCTATGATTCAGTAATTGCTTGTTTACTGTAGAAATGTACAACTCCATGAGCCCAATGGAAGAAGCCTTGATTTTGTTGTTCCAACTAGTTTAAAATTCATTCACTGTTATAAAGAGTTAGCCATCTTTTTGCTCTTAAATGCATATCAAAACCTGTGAGAGAGCCCTCTCTGACTAGGGAGGCTAATCCTTAGTCTAAAGTCTGGTTTGAAACAGTTGCATGAGATCTCACTAAGTAGCAGCCCTTAGTACATGGTTTTGTGACAACAGAGTGAAGCTACAACATTTAAAGAGTGACAGTCTTTTCCTTAGCAATTTAATTCAAGCACCATTCATTTTCCAACTCAATAAAGTAGATCTCCTTTACATCATTCCCTACTTTCATAGTTAGTTTAGTATGGATGCAGCATAAAATTCAAAATATAATAAAAAATAGTCTAACAGAGTAGAGCTTAGGATCACTCTTCAACCATCTCACAAACATTGATTCAATTAAGATTAATTTTAGAATAACCATCTAATAGATCTTAGGGACAATACTTGAATTAGACAGTAACACCATTCCCATACTAATTCTAGATTTAGACTTTAACTATAACATAAACACCTTAACGACATAAATAACTTGTAGAACATACAATGTACTTGTGCTTCATCAGTTTACCTGTCCTAGTCGATAATTTATGCTTACAATTTAAGAACATTAAATTGACTAAACAGTGTTGGTCACATGCAACAGTGAAGGTTAACTCTAGTGATTAATGCTACCTCCCAATCCACTGATGGTTAACAAATTGGTCACATGGAGGTTAACCGTTAGCTGTTAATGCTAGTGGTTAACTCCAAACTTCAATGTTTAACACTTTACAATGAATCTGTGCCCATAGTATGTTAAGAAACACATGTGTGGTATGGCGGTAGAGCATTGTACTTGTTCATGAGAGGTCATAGGTTCGAATCCCCAGCTTGCCCATAAAAATTTTACCTAACCTTTGAGAGGGCACGTGGTGACCTTCGAGCTTGCCATGTGTCACCCTCTCATTGGTCCACCAAAAACACTTTAACCAATAACGTGCCACCAAGTTTCAAGACGCGATTGAGCCACCTATGGGAATATTCTAAAAATATTCCAAGGAATATTCCCTAGAAAAATTTTTGTTGGCTAGCCTGTATGGATGCCTAGTCAACGTCCCAGTCACAAAATTTTGCATGTTTGATCAAACAAACAACATGCTCTAACTTTCTCATACAAACTTTGTTTTGAGTGAAATGAGTTGCATTGGGATCATATCACCGAGATAGACAAAATTTTCAGGTTTTGATCGATTTGGAGAACTTTGATTTTAAGAAAAATTTTGCCCCTAATCCAAATTTCGATCATTTAGAGATCTAAATTTTTCTAATTGTAGACTGGAAGTTGTTCTGAGCATATTTTCTCACTCCAAAAGGGAGTGCGAGTAGAAGATTCAACATCTAAGTAGACAAAAAGAGGGAGATTTTTGAGTTTTATTTATCTAGTTTTGAGATTTCAAATTATGTAGCTCTGCAAGGATGGTCGTACGAGATTTCTAGAGGAGGCCATGTGAGTAAGCTAGAATGCAGATCTAGGAAATAGATCAAATTCAAATTATTGTAGGTAGATGATGGAGGAAATGTGTGTTGTCTAATGTGAGTTGGAAAGAAAGGAAGGATCCAAGCTAGGGACAAGGCTTGAAATGAGATAGTGGGCCACCAAATCCAGGAGGAGGAGGAGTATGAAACTCCATCATGCTGAATGGGAAGAGTCCAGAATAGTTGCAAAAGGAGATCATCCATTTTAGTTCATGATTGTTGCAGCAGGACCATCACCTTTTCTATAGGAGCCCACAGTATCATAGTAGCAGATTCAGTGTCAGGAGATGTAGATAGTCATTTAGATGACAACTGTAATTTAGTTGCAGTCAGTACATGTGAGATAGTTGCAAAAATAGTTCCAATGACATAGGAAACATGAATTTCTGACTTGAAAAATGCAGGTGCATTTCTAGTCAGGAGATTCGTAGTGCAGAACTACACAGTCTAGTTTCCAGGATAGGAGGAGAATGTGAGTTTCCAGGAGTGACCAAAGAGATTTCCCATAGGGAGATCAAGACTCAAAGGGAGTCTAATTCAGAGGGAGAAAACCTATGCAAGATAAAAATTCAGGATCTAGGGAGATCATACTTATTATTGCAATAGTTATAGCAGTAGTGTGGAAGCATTAGTAGATCAGTAGCAACAACAGTATGAGTAGATCAGAGTTCTCTTTGTTCGCTGACATACCTCCAAGAGTGAGGTAGGGTGATTTGGTTTTGTAGCCCTAGAGAGATACCAATATTTGTGAGGGTCCTTGAGGAGTCCACATCATGGATCATTACCTAGCTACAAGGGGCCCATAATATTTAATAGCAGGATGAATCAGTGGCAGTTGATGCATTCAATACCAAAGTGATGGTTGCATACTAGTAGTAGTCAGATGTTGAGGAGAACAATTGACAACAGAGCAGGTGGCTCAGTGTAGAGTTGTTAGAAATGCAGATTGTTTAGTGAAAATCTAGATGCTATTAGTAGTCAAGACTCGAGATATAGATGCATCTCACTGAACGCAGTTGATTCAGTATTTTGGATGCTTCTCAGTTGCAGTAGTTTCAGTCTCAACAACAACATATGAGAGGGAGTTGTAGTTTTAATGTGGTGTTGGTAGTAGTATGGCAGTGTCAGCAAGAGAACATATGAAACATCAACGTTGCATAGTGGTTGGTGGGAAGTAGTAGCCAGACATTAGCAACATGAAAGATATGACACAAAGGCAGAGTGTTGTGACATGGTGTGCAGCATTAGAACACAATCCTCGCTATGAGGGAGTGTTATTTTTTGTAGCATCAGATGTTTTCTAGCCTTGAAATTTGGTGGAGAGGCTAGACTACATGAGATATCGAAAGCCCATAAATTGTTTCTAGAAATTCCACCTAGAGATGACTTAATTAGATTACTAACCTATTTTTTAATGTTTCCTAAGTCTAAACTTAGGAAAACTGGTTAATCAATCAGAATTAATTATTCAAGGTGATAATAATCTAGAATATCACATGGATCAACTTCAAAATGATCCTAGCCCTTTATTAAGTTTTAATCTTGGTCGTTGGTGCTCCTACAGAGGATTGTAAGAAGAAGTCAACGAGTTCTTAGAGAACACACCAACGACACTTGAGCAATAGTTCGTTGTTTAGATTGAGCTAGTAGTAAGCGTTCGAGCTAGAGAGGGATGTAATATCAATGAGGAGAAGGGGAAATGATCCAGAGGAATATCTCCATATCTAAAGAAGAAACAACAAGAGGCTGAGTTATTCACAGTGCAGGAAGAAGCCAGAGTATGGGAAGCTGCGTGAGTACATGAAGAAGCCCGAGTATGGGAAACCATGTGAGTGAAGGAAGAAGCCTAAGTACAAACAACAACGTGAGTATGAGAAGAAATGTGAGTACAAGAAGTCACGTGAGTGTAGGCAGCGGGAGTTGCTAGGGTTTCTTGTCGAGGAAGGGAAATTTCCTTAGATAATTTCAGGTAGATTTGCTTGCCATGGATCGCCAGTTTTAGGCATCTAGATTGTACTAATAATTTCGCTGCTGCTTAATAATAAAACCCTCACATGTTGAACTGGTTTTCCCAAATTGGCTTTTTCTAGGGAAATTTTTCCAAAAATAATTGTGTCAAATTTTATTGTGTATGTGTGCATATATTTTCTTAGTTTCTAACGCTATTTTCTTCCACAATTTATTTGTGAAAATCATAGTGTGAATTAATTGGTATTTTTCAGAGTAGACATCAGATAAATTGTTAAATAAATTAACAGTTAGAGAAATAATTTCCAGTTGGAGTGATAGATGAAATTTTCACAAGAGATAAAGAGAGGTGGGAGAGAAAGGGAGAGGAAGGAAGAGAGAGAGGAGAGAGAGAGGAAGAGATTAGAGTAGGAGGGAAGAGAGAGAGAGAGAGAGGGAGAGATGGATCCAACCTAGTTCCATCTTAACCTTAGATCTATTAAGCACATATAGGGATCAAATCTCTTTTCACTTTAAAAGAGGTTTGTATCTCTAGATATTTGATACCTCTCAATGGTTGATAGATCTGAGGTGAAGATGGGTCTAGGTTGGTTTATCGTCTCTTGAACAATGTCTCTCAGGCATTAAGGTAGCACAATAATCAAGTTCCACAGTTTATAGTTATATACGTGGTCATCATTGGCCATTGATGTTTTCAAGAAGGAAATGCATGATTGACAACTTCTGAAGTCCTCCTTTAGCTTTTACGTGGTTTGACCAAATAATCAGCATGTGCTAAAGTTTTAAGCTGGCAGTATATATAGTGGATTTCAAGTTGGTAGCATGGATCGATGGAGCATAGTGCATGTCGAGTACCAAGTTGTGAGGTCGATAATAGAGCCAAACAACTTGATGGGTGGGCGAGCCCCCACTATGATGATAATGTGGTGTCATTCTATTTTCTATCGGGCATAGAGGAAAGCCCCAAAAACCACCATGTGAACCATCAAATACTTGTTTTTCAAAACCAAGGTTGAAAGCTAGTTTCACCATGTCATCCATGGACTGTCAAATAGGGGAAGGTATGGTGTAATGTGCAAGGTAACCCTCTGGTACTCATGTCCGTCTACAAAATTTGAAATGACACCTTATAGAGGTAAGATCTTTGGTGACCACTACATTGGATTAACATGGTGGTAGTGTAGTGCTAACTAGAAAATATGTGAAACACAACTCAAGTGAAACCCTTTACAGTGACATTCATTGTTATTTTTTTCTTCTTCAAATCACATGCCACCTATATGTACAAACATGGTGTTTATTGGTAACATTAATACATAGAAAAAATTCCCTATAGGTTTTTTTTATACCTTTTAAATTTTGCAAGAAAATTTCTTGCAAATTAAGGTCATGTGCACCAAATTAAAAATTAGATAAATCCTTGGACCTAAAGGAATCATGTGTGACCCAGTTGTATTAAGATCATCTTAAAGAAGACAAAATATATAATTGAGTATGAACTCTACGGAAAAGGAACCATTCTTCACATCTATCAATTTGTATGCATGGATAGCATGTGGAACTATAGGCTTGTAGTGAGTTTCATGAGTGTAATTCAAAGGATAATGGCCCTACTAGACTTGTTGAGCTTGATTAATGTAGCTACTATGAATCCTATGATTACTCATTCAAGAAAAACAAGGAATTTAGTGAAAAATTCAACACGGGGGGGATTCTTGGCCATGATCCAAGTGCCAATGTTGGTGGCAACACCAAGGCTATCCGAAATGGAGTGATTGTGGGAACTCGTCGACATGGATGGAAGTGTTAACCTTCAATCCATTTACAAGTCATCTCATTGGGATCCAAATTGAATTCTATTAATATTTGTATATTACTGGCATTTAACTGTATATTTGTATTTTCTTTTAATGGTTGTATGAAGTTGATGGCATTGATAACTTTATACATTTTAATCTTGTCACTTTGATGGGGGTGGATGTTTAAATCACACAATGCATGAAAAAAAATGATGTATTCATTTTTATAAGAATTAGATCATTATAAATCATATTAGATTAGCACACAAGAGCCTGAGCACCTCAATGGTGCAACATAATATTCTTTCAACCTTGCAAAATTGGGGATCGGCATTGTGAACACTGCTATTCTCACAAGATATTTAGACTCTAAAGGAGGCATACTCTAGAGAAAGAGAGTCCTTTCTCAAGGTCTAGAATTTTGTCTTAGACATAAATATGGGAATGAGCTTATCTACAATCTTATGATTCCCAAGGAAAGGGTGAGAGGCAAATATTACTGAAAGACAACCTATTGAGAGTACAACTATAAAATGAATCAAAAAAGTGTGAAACCAATGTATTAAAACACATAATTCCCCATAAGAAGGAAGACAACACTTTGATAATATGAATAAAGCCAATAAAATTGCTTGTATAATAGAGCATTATGCTTGTATGGATGAAATTCTTGGTCATGTTGAATGAATAGATGAAGCACCTAAATTTGTTAACCAAATACCTATTTGGTTTATGGCTAAAGAGTGGGAAGCTTTGTATTCTACTTCTAGAGTTAATTCAATATGGAGCTATGAAGATGTGCAATAGGATTTCTTATTGAGTTAAATTCCAAATGTGCAAGTTCATATGTAGTACTATTGAATATTCATGCTACAAGTGGATCGTAATGCAAGAGCCATGGTGATAGTTAATAGTAACTATAGCCTAATTTTCATTTGACCTGTTTGTTGGGTATAGGTATTAGATGGTTTTTTTGGCAATAACTTGCTACAACCAAATATCCTTAAATCCTAAAGAGGCTTAACTAATTAGCCATAGCCATCATATGTGGGCAGAGTTGACATGAACATGCAATGGAAAGTTTGGAGCTTCAATGAATATTGGTAGTGTATGAGATGAACCATGTAAGTACGAGATTCTAGCTCAGTCTTAAACATATAATGATAACGAGAAGGAATATGCTACTATTGTGGGACTAGTTGCCAAAAATAGCTACGTAGAAAGGTAAAGTACATTGATATGGCTCTTGGACAAATTGCTAGGATTATGTGCTTGGTATAACTAGGGGCACACATATCGAATTTAGGCCCTACCCAATAATGTACATTATTTCTATAACTTGGTAAGACTACAACTGTTAGCTCCATGATGTAATTATGAATGGGTGTCATTGCTAGAAAGGAAATGTAGAGAAATTTTTTTTTGAGGAAGCAAGCTCTACAAATATACATTTATATGTTTCAAGACACCAACAAAACTAAGCTTTTGTACTTGGCTAAATAAAGAATAATAAATATTACTTAAATTTCTTTGAGATGGAAGGTAAATACTATGGAAAATAATGTTGTTTTGAAATAACATCGGGCAAACATTGGAAAAACAACATAACGGTTGCAAAACATGTTCATGCACAAGATGTCACAAGGTTGTGGAAAAATATAACACATATGTAACAGGATCTTATACAAGTTTTGTTGCAGGGAAACAAGTGGTATAACTAGGTACAAGTGGTATAACCAGGTACAAGTGGTATAACCAAGTATAGGTGGTATACCCAGGTATGGGTGGTACAAACAAGTATAGGGAATATAGTTGATTTCCTAGTAGGGAATAATACATTTATTATAGGTACAACAGGTTTCTTATAAGATTATGAAAATTTTTCATAGGTGGTAATAAGTTGATAATAGGCTATACCATGTTATAGCTAGTCTACTACAAGTTGTCATAGGGACCGAGCTATGCCAACTTTGTAATAAAGTCATATATAGTTTTTTTGTTGCAAGGATACAAGTGGTATATATAACCGGTCTATTATAGGTTATAACAGGGGGTCACAAGTAGGCGACAAAGTTATAACAAGTACATTGATTAATATAAGTGAAATAGTGATAGGTAAGTGACATGCATATTGCATGATATAACAGGTTGTCACAGATAGGTGACAAGGTTATAACAAGTTGATAACAATTTCCATACATGTTGTAATAAACTTGTCACAGGTGGGAGACAAGATTGTTGCAGGTCATAACAGGTGATTGACCGCCAATTTTAGAACTTGTTTTGTGATTTGTATATCATAGGATGTGTTTATGGTGCTAGACCTGCCAACATGTAAGGGGATCTCCCCAGTAAGAAGCCCCAATTAGACTTTAGACCATTTGGTATAGGAGTCCCAACAATGGATCGTATAGCACTTCTTTGACTGCGATTTTGGAAAGGGCCAAGATAACTTTATTAGTAGCAAGGGTGTAACTGCTACAGTGAGTCAAGGAAGGTGCATGAGAGGTTCTAACACAAGTGGGTTGAGATGAGTGCACCCCTTGGCAACCTATAATAGTAATCAGATGGGAAGGGAACACACAAGCAAAGATGCATCACAAGCTAGAAAGCAAGTCAGCTCGTAATCAAAAGTGATGGTGAAACCAATCAACACATTTTAGTAAGATTCATACATGCTCATACAAAACAATCCATACATGCGTGCATAAGAAAGCAAATACATATGCCATTTAGAGTAAACAAGACAACTGGAATAAAATACAACATATGCATGAAACGTTGTGGCTCTTATTATCTAAAGAAGTGTAAGTTGCAACCATACAATACATCCATGTACACCTGCTAGCCCCAATAGTGGAATGTTATAGTCACATCCGCCTGCTCCTCCAAAGAGATATACTAGCTCTGTGCAGTGGAGAAGCCAAGGCACATTACAATACTATCCAATCTCTCTCCAAGATAATATTATCATAAGCTTGGCTCACCAAAATCCTATACAATGAGTTATGAGGTTTTATTTATAGCAAAGGGTGGGGTGACCCTTGACACTCCCCTTTGTGACAATTCATCTACCCTCATGACTCTTCATCTACTCTATGACTCTTACATCCAACTATTGACACTTGAAATTCTACTTGACATGATGTTACATTACAATGCACATGTGCTCATGTGAGACGAAATGGATTGAGAAATCCATGCAAAACATCACTGACACTTGGTCCGTTGAGGTGAGACCAACTCTTTGAAATTATTGCAATGGTGAAGGTGGTGAGCTGATGCCAATCTTGGTCATCTGTGATAGTGTGCATGCACCCCATGGTGACATCTTACTTAAGCAAACTCTTACCTCCGTTGCAACTGCTACATTGGTTCGGCTCCTTCATCCAACTCATATGCTAACATGTGCATGGTCTTCATGGGTGTTCCTAATTTGACAACACATTGATGCATAGTGTCTGTGCCGATCTTCAAGTGTGTGTTGGTGTTCATGCTCATCAACTTGCTGAAGTACATGTTCAGCTCCAGTTGGACTTGCTTCTGGTCTTTTCCTTGGTGAGTGTGCTGAATGGGTTGGATCGCATGCGTGCACACAATGACATGCATGTTGTTGAATCCCTTGCATGTGATCAACAACACTGCTCACCATGTCTGCTCCATGCCAGCTACTGGGATGGATCTTTAACATCTACAAGCACAGTTTCATCCATGAGTGCATGTTGTTCCCACTATTGTTCCTATTCCTGCTACAACTCATTCAGCTTTCTGTGCAGCCTCATGTTCTTCCTTGAGTTGTTTCTTCAGCACATGTAACTCCTTCTTTGTTCCATTCTCTACCTTCATGCAATATTCATGTCACACCATCACCTCATAGCCTGAGTCTGCAAAGTTGCTTTCATGATCAGTTGATCTGCTTGAGCTTGCAACTTTGTTCTACCTCTGTGTTGTCAACAACCTTCCTCTTGCATTTGTTGCATTCAATATGTTGTCGTTAGTTGTTGTTCATGATGTTGCTCATTGTGATGTTGTTGTTGGTATATTTTGATGTCCTTGCCTGTGAACAACTTGATATCTTCGTGAGGTGTGCTCTGAACAATGTCTTCGACTCTGCTCTCTTCAAAACATTGTACCTGCACTGCTGAGAGACAAATGAACAGTTGTAATAATTGGAGGCATTGCAACAATCATGGCAAGCAATCTGTTAGTTGAAAACCAAAACGAACTTGAGAACCAACTTGCAACATACCTGTGCGACTGATCATGAAGGTTGCGCAATTTTGGTCGGGAGGTCGGGAGACTGACTACTAAGACTGCACAAGGCATAGTCTAGGATACTGGGAGACTGACTGACTACTAGAACTATGCAATGCACAGCCCAGTCTAGCTGTTGCTGCTGGAATTGCACAATGCACAATCTTAGCTAGCAATGGATGCAAGCTTAGTGACTGCATTGTGCACTTTTCTGGGCTAGTAGTTACTCGCCTTCAGAAATGTGAAAAACAGTCTTGGAGGATAATCACTAGGCAGAAATGCACATTTTTTGAGAGGAAGACAGAGCCTTCCCTCTCAATATTGTGCAATGTTGTCTTGGTGAGGCTCTTGGTGAGCCAGAGTCTGGGACAAGGTTGCCTAGACTCACCGACAGACAACTGAAAGAAAATGTGGTAGTGAATGCATGGAGACACTAAGTGAAAGTAGAAGTGATTGATCATGCATGCAAACATTGAATGAAAGATTTAGTAAATAGGTCAACATGTATGTGGGTGAATCGAGTCACTGAATCAGTGACCATTCGTGCAAAACAGTTTCATGCATGCGACAATAGTGAAATAGAAAAGAAAATTGAAATGGTGATAGTACATGCTAGTATGTATCAAAACGACAACAAGCATTCACTGAAATCAAGAAGATAGTGTTCATACAAAGCGAAACACAAAAACCACCGAAAATGCAACACAAGTCATGGAAAGTGAGCTTACCCCAAATAGTTGAGCTGAGTGTGCTGACAACTCCTATATGTGATGTGGGATGTCATAGCTACATGGTTGATGTGAGGAATGAGATTTGTAGCACTTGGTTGATGAGATTTGATAACATCGATGTTGTGATGTGCATGCCACAAATCTAGGGAAAGCGACACTTGTTGGGAGATTTCTGAAATGATCCTTGCATGTAACCTCCAACTGCTAAAACTAGATCCCTGAAACAAGGGATGCCTTTGCATGCTACCTTTGGAGAATCAGCCCATGCATGCAAGTCTGTTTTGCTCGGTCCCGGAGGGAACTAGTTAACTCAGTTGCACATGCAAGAGGCTACTCGACTACTGTGGAAAATTGCACATTTCTGGTTGCAAGTTGGGCTAGCTACCCAGGAGATTTGCACAATTTCTAGACAAAGTAGTTGACCACTACCCAGATTTGTGCAAATTCTAGGCTGAGCAACCCTGCTGGGGAAAATTGTGCAATTTTCATTGTGAGTGTTGATTGCCAGAATTGCGCAATTCTAGAGCCCAATTAGTTGCCAGTCAAGATTGTGCAATTTCTAGAGGGAATGTTGGTTGCCCTCTAGAATTACATAATTTCTTGGGTGAGCTACTTAGCCTATAGCAGGACCAAGTATAGGTGATAGGCCTGTGAGGGGACTGCATCGATTTGTGATCGACAGGTTTCCTTTGAGCAAGAGAAACACTGATTCTTTTGAACATGATGAAGCAAGACAAGCTACTGTGAAAAGTTGGTAGGGAGGCTCCAAAACAAAACTAAGGAAAAGTTTTGGAGGGTGGTTGTAGCCACTACAACACTTGGCGACACACCGATAGAACTCTAGCTCTCTGAATGGACCTTGTTTGTGAAAAGAAAGTCTAAAACCTCTGAAAGTATTGTTCAATTCTCAACTCATCTTGGTTTCACATTAGCTTGATTGTAAGAAGTAGCATCTTGCCAAGATCTTTGTTGATTGACACACATTCCAAGCCAAGGCAACATAGTTGTTTCGATTAGGGTTGAGGGGTATATTGGTGCACAAGCTGTATAGTCGTCAGAGTCTTAGTTTCATCTCTAGTGTTTCTCCTCTGCCAGTAGGCTTGGACAATACCCCAGTGGAGTCACATAGGAACACAAGCATGGCTCCATTGCCAACGAGCCTAGTCAATACCTGGATGGAGTTACTTGCATCACATCTCTGCATTGAAAGCCTTTCTCTTCTTTCACCTTATTCATTTTTCATTTTTTCAAACTTTTTTCATTTTTTTCATTTTTGTAATTGTGCATTGCACTTATTTATTTCAGAGGTGGAAGAGGGATCCTGACTTATTGACAGCAGAGGAGGTTGTTCCAATAGAGAAGCAGTTTATTATACCTCTAATGTGCCTATTAATGTTTCCCCCCTCACCTTACTCTACTTGACTAAGCTGACAAGGCTTAACCCAAAAACAACCGACTAGAGTAGGTGACACTAGTTAGCACACAAGCATTGTGTTTTCCCCAAGGTTCACTTTGAACAACATGTATTTTCCTTTGACATATCATGGACTAAAAGTAACAAGTTTTTCATATAGAGGTAGGATGACATATAACCAAGTAGTGATAGCAGCACAAGGCCTCTTTTACTTAACCCAAATTTCTTTGAGAGTCATACAAGGTTTCATGCGAAAATATCCTATGAAATGAAACAAGAAAACTAACGAACAACAAAGAAAAGCAAGAGCAGAATCAAAAGGGAAAGAAAAGAAAGTAAGAAATCAAGCAAGCAGACAAACAAACAAACAAACAAAGTAAGAAAACAAGCATGCAAGCAAAAAACTCAAAAGAAAACACTACTCCTACTCCTAAGCTAATAGTGCATGGGTCATCTCACATGAAGTGATACTTCTAATGCAGCCACCGGGCATTAGTTGACCCATGTTGGGGAAGGCATGCTTTGCGAAAAAGAAAGTTGTGTGAACCAACAAACAAGAAAGACGTAACAGTGAAGACAAACACACTCCGAGCTTACAAGAAACCACAGAACAAAGATGAGTGAGAATGCATGACATGCATTCTATGGAGCTGCCATGGTATTGTGCTACACTGCATGCAAATTTTGAGTGTATGCATTCTCTTTACTGTGACATGAAAGCAAATGTGAGAAAGGTAGACCACTTGTGTTGTGCATGTGTGCTTGTTGTGTAAGATTCCTTCAATGCATGAGCGATGGGATCATGTAGTTCGAGTGGAGGAAGTGAAATATGGGTGTTTGGTTGATCTTCAATGCAAAGCAGAGAGTTATGATGAGCCTTGAGTGTTTCAACAATTTCCTGACCAGAAGTGAAACCAATCTCAGGACAGTGAGGGCTTGACATAACCATTAGCTCGGGCTGAAGTGCCTCGATAGTTTGAGGGGTTTCAACCTCATTAAAAGATAGATCATCATAGACCAATGTCTTGGATAGATTAACAATGGTTGAATCAACCTCTTGATCATATGAGGAAATGAATGGATCATGACAGCCAAGATCAAAAAATTTAGGATGTTTGTCGACATCCTCATGATTTGATGAATCAGGAAGAGGGGTAGATGAGAAGAAAATATGTTCACCCTCTATGTTATTAAGAAAGATAAATGACAAATTGAATGGATTTTCTATGGAAGATGTGTCCTCTCCACACTGTAATGACAGATTGACATTCGAGGTATCCTGTGAATGATCGGAAGTAGAAATGTCTGGAAATGGGTTTTCACAAGGGAAATTAGTAGTGGCATAATCACAAGGGATGTCAAGATGAAGCAAGTGAGTTGTGGATGGAAGGGAGTCATCCTTCACCGCGGGCTCTTCTTTAGATTCCTGCACACACTCATCATGAATGATGGCATAGGTTCACTGCATAACACGAACTCCGTCGACAACTTGATCCTCGTTCACAACAGGTGAGGAGTCCAGAATGGGAGAACACAAGACAGTACAATCCGGAGCATCAATAGAACGCGAGGACAGAGGTTGAGGGAACGAGTCCACATGACAACCAACAGGCTTGCAAGCCAAATATGCACAAATCTCAAGAGTAGGTGAGGTGGAAGGATGTGACAATTCAGCAAAGGCGTGAGCATCATCTTCCACATCACTCTGCAGTGGTGGATCTCTTTGATGAGGTGAAGGCAGAAAGTCACTTGTGACAACAATTGTGCTTGCTCGTGGTTCCACAGTTCCATCACCAGAGTATGAGTGGGATTTGAGTGATTTCAAGAATTGTGGATTTTTAGATATGTAAAGAAGATACTCAAATCTCCCATCGAGAAATTCCCAATCAATGTCATCTTCGAGGAATCGATAGATTACAAAAGCATGTGTGAAATTGTTCAATGGACGCATCGGGTGCTTTTCGTAATTCCAAAATTTATTTGTTGAGTGCTTTATAGTTAAAGTGATTGAAAGCACTGTCTATCTTTGCAACCAGATGAGCAAGATAATGAATAGACTTTTCGGGTAGCGTGGCACATCAGTGCATTGGGTACCCTCACAGCATGTAGACGAACAACTTGCAACTCATGTATTATTCAAAGAAGCCATGTCTTTCTCATGAGCCTACAATGCCAACCATGTGCCTAACCAAGACTACATAGCCCCCACTATCAAATGTTTTATGAGACAAGTTATCCGAGAGCTTTTTCGAGATGATAAAATCGTTTCCATAAGACATACATTCCAAAAGAGCAACTCAGTAGTTAGTCATGATAGATGTGTAGAGATTCAAAATAGATGTGAGGACTCATCTTGTCATCTGTCCCTCCTTCTAGCGCCAAAATGTTGATGGTGTTGGACGCACCAACATGTAAAGGGATCTCCCTAGTAAGAAGTCCCAATCAGACCTCAGATCGTTTGGTGTAGGAGTCCCAACAGTGGGTCGTATAGTAATGCCTTGATCACAATTTCGCATAGAGGCAAGTAAGATAACTCTATTAGTAGCAAGGGCATGACCACTGTGATGAGTTAAGGAAGGTGCATGAGAGGTTCTAACACAAGTGGGTTGATAAGAGCACACCCCTTAGCAACCTTTAACAGTACTCATATGGGAAGGGAACACAAGAGCGAAGATGCATCACAAGATGGAAAGCAAGTCAGCTAGCAATCCAAAGTGATGGTGACACCAATCAACACATTTCAAAAAGGTTCATACATTCTCATACAGAAGATTCCATACATGTGTGCGTAAGAAAGCAAATACATATGTCATTTAGAGTAAACAAGACAACTATAATACAATACAACATATGCATGAAACGTGTTGGCTCTTATTATATAAAGAAGTGTAAGCTCCAATCATACAATACATCCATGTACACCCACTAGCCCCAACAGTGGAACGTTATAGCCACATCTGTCGGCTCCTCCAAAGAGATGTATTAGATCCATGCAATGGAGAAGCCAAGGCACGTTACAATACTGTCCAAGCTCTCTCCAAGATAATCTTATCAGAAGCTTGGCTAACAAAAAGCCTATACAATGAGTTATGAGGTTTTATTTATAGCAAAGGGTGGGGTGACCCTTGACATTCCCCTTTGTGAAATTTCATCTACCCTCATGAATCTTCATCTACTCTATGACTATTACATCCAACTATTGACACTTGAACTTCTACTTGACATGACGTTACATTACAATGCACATGTGCTCATGTGAGACGAAATGGCTTGAGCAATTGTTACACAACATTTTGTCACTATCCTTGTACTCCCCGTTCCTTGATCCTAGAGGACCTCTACAGTGAACCCCGCATGCTTTGCCTTCATGAAGAAACTCCCATTGTGTCCCTCTTCATGAGTAGATCATTTCCCTTTTGTACCATTTCCCCTGAAACTTCTGTTTTGCCCAGTTTACAAGACCGACATTAATGGCCTTTGTCTTCCCCTAGCCAATGTATAGAGATTAGCACTACTCCTCGTGCTGACCAGAGCGACTGAGCTGTGTTCCAATCGCATCGGTCCTATTATGGAAATTTTTTTAATTAGTGTTGAAGCTTCAAGCTCTAGAAGCTCTGTAATAGAAGTCTTGTAAATGGTTTGGTTGGATGGGGTCGAGGATGATAGTTTGGGCTCCTTTCCCCTATAATAATGGAACTGCCTCAAGAAATAAGTCTTTCTCCCATGAGAAGAGGGTCCATCTCCCATCCATATTTCCTATATAAACATCCCTTCTTCCCAATCACAAGCTAGTCCTAATGTTATAGTGGCAGAGTTTTGGTTGAGTGTTGATGCTATTTTGGTTGGAGTAGACAAGCAAGCTATTACTAGTTGTGTGAGGGAGAAGTGTATTTTGGTTTGGAGTGAAGCCTAAAGGGAAGAGCTTTAAAACTAATTTTGTTTGAAGCCATCGTGGAATACTAGAAGAAGTGTGTGGAAACCTGGTCTTGTTAGAGGAAGACTGCAATGTCAAGACAAATGGTTGTAATCTCTCTTTGATATTATTATATGGAACTATCAATTGATTTCCTACATGTTTTGTAATATTAAATAGTCATGTCTTAATGTTTCTTGACTTGTTAAGTAGGTTGAATTGCAATTTGTCTATTATTATGTTTGTGTGTTGTTGTTGTTTACATGTTTCAGGAGCTCGACGAAAGACGCCAGAGATAGTTGGAGCGAGCAAGTGAGGACATCATCAAGAAGGATAAGAAACCAAGATGTAGGCCCTCTTGATTGATTCTAACCTAAGGAAATCTTCCATAGAATGTATTTGTTGTGGCTAGATCCATTATTGGGCTAGAGGAATTCATTTATGTCCACACTTATAATTTTACTTCACCACAAATTGGCGACTCGGTGGGGATCTGAATCCTTTTGTTGTCTTGGATTTCATGATTTCGTGAGAATTTTTCTAGTTTCACATTTTCCCTTTGGTTTTGTTTCTTTTCTCCTGTTTATTGGTCTAAGTCTAAAATTCATAGTAGCAGATTTGGTCCCTGTTTTCATTTTTTTTTTTTTTTTTCCTTAGCTGCCTCGATCAGTGCGCTTAATCCACTGACAGTTGCACTGGTCAGCACGAGTTGCTGAGAAACAGTCACACAGACTAGCCTCTGGTGCTTGTTTTCAGTTAGGTCATCATGATGATGCCTGTAAGTGAAGATTAGGGCTTGACCCCAATCTTGGCTAGTGTGTTCTGCTCTTATGGTTTTGACCGCGTAGGCCTTTTTTATTGTTTTCTCCCTTATTAGAAAGATACTTTTCATTTGGTTTTGTTTGTTTGTTGGCTTGTCATCTTTCTACTTTGATTGAGTCATTGAGTGGCCAGCGACACTAGGGCATCTAGTTGGTCGCCCATTCAGTAGTTCGTCAACTCATTAAGTCGGGTTGTAGGGTGTTTACTCTTTGCATTTTGTTTTTGGTCCTTTTTTACAACTTTGACCTATTTTCGCACAAGTTTGAAAAAGTTTCGTTTACTCGCCTAAAAGTTTCTTTTCCGACATAGATGACATTGTTGGTCTTGTGTTTGGTAAAGTTGGTGTTTCATTGATCTGAATGAACTTCTATTTTCGTGTTTTCATCTGCTTGGAGAGCTTATCGTCTTGAAAAATTTTTCACTGAAAGATTGTATGCAAAGACTTATTTCGTTGTTTGATGGAAAAGTATGAAATTCTAGATTTTTGCATCATTATGTATGATAATTTGCATCTTTTAAAAGACTAGAATTGCATCAGCGTTTGAAAAAAGGACGAGAATTTTTGTTTTATAAAGGACTAATAGATAAGTCCTTGTAAGGAAATTAAGAATTGGACTGCATTTTTCATTAGTTTATTTTTTGACAAAGGAAGGTAGTGAAAGATCATTTCGTTTTCAATTTCTTGATTGTTTGCATTTGATTGAGTAGTTTCTACCCTCTCTAGTGTAGGAATTTCATGGAATTGAAAGGGTCTTGCCTCATTTAGTTGCATTTAAGGTTTTTCGAGTAGCATCGCTAAGACCTGAAAATAGATCAACTTCAAAATGAATTCAATTATCCTAAGGCACATTTTATGTTAATGATCACATCTAGAAGGTCTGGGCTAGAGATGTGTTCTGACATCTTTAAACCTAGCAGTTGTCATTAGCTTCGACATTAGACAGTGCTAGTATGAATTTGTGCTCCTCGTACCGTTGACTATATAACGGGAGGCCCCACTAGGCTGCCATCCTTTTATCCCTAGGAAGCCGAGTCAGCCATCTTGCGAATGTGATACATCGACCACAACATTCTAGGAGATTGCTTGCTCGTACTTCTTGGTTCACCGAGAGGTATTCTACAGTTCACGATTGCCTGGTAATCCTATTTACCTAGATCATCCAAAGCACTCATTTGATCTTTTTGACTCATTAAACTTAAAAAACCATTCGAGCACTTGTCCTTTAGAGCTTGTTTCCAATCGAAAGTGATAGAGTCATATTTGTTTCTTCCTCGACTCTTAAAAAATGAAAGAGCATTAGTCTTTCATGTGTCTTAATAATTGATTTCCCACGATCCAAAACATCCTATTAGTCTTTTTCAACAAATCATGAGTTCCCTTAAAATGACATTTTAAAGCCTTGAAGTTATTTGTTCCGTCGACTAAGACAAGGTCATCGTGGCTGAAACATTCGATTCACCCAATTCCTCTTCCTCTCCTCCATCTGAAATATTGTCTGAGGAGCCATTTCCTGAGTTACTAGAGTTAGTTGAGGACCAAAATGTTGAACTCATAATTGTTTTGAGTGTTCAACCATTGTCATCTCGTCCTTCGCCTACTTTCGATACAGGGTCATTTGCTGATCTTATCCTCGAATCTTTGAACAATCCCGTTTGAACTCCAGAGAACTCGTTGACCACTGACGGTCAGCTTGGACTAGTTATCTATCCTTCAAACCCTCTGTTTGACATTGTTGAGATATCACTGCAATGTCCTTATAATCCGCACGACCAGCCAAGTGTTCCTTTCGAGCTATTCCCCAGTACACGTTTGACCATTCGTTGTTGTTTGTTTTCAAACATGAAACCCAAAGGCGATGCTCTAGTCACATCTATGGATGAGTCCGAAGTTTCTACACCACACATTGTTGAGGGGGAAGAATTGTAATTGCAATTTGCTCCCGAGGGTTACACTTTTTTGAAAGGTATTCCCACTAGTTTACCACCCAACTATGTGTCTTTAGGGCACTTGGTTTCATACACCTAGTGCCTCATCACTTTACCATAATCCTATATGGGCATCAGGCATTAGGCCTACATCAGGTTTGTTCGTTACGAAGACGACCTCTCAAGAGGGTGTTACTTCATTGCCAGTGCAACGCACCATTCCGAATACTCTTGTATCATCGATCCTAGTTACATGTCAAACACAACGGATAGTTTCAAAGATTATCTCTGTTAGTTCCTCCATCCCACTAATCAGTAGCCAAATTATGCCACCGCCTGGGGGGCAGAACCTGAATGTTTCTATGGTCTCAGGTGCCACTAACGTGAGTGGCTCACAAGCTCACATGCTTGGTATAAACCAACCCTCTTCTAGTATTATTTATAACCCTTCTGATCCTACTTGATCGAGCAATGTCTAGTACCAATAGGTTCAGAATCCCGTTGGTCCATCTGGATTGAGCAAGATTCAGTATTAGCAACCCTATGGGGCTTAGGTCCAATACCAAAATCCTTACATTCCATATGTTTCTCAATAATTAGTTAATCAACCTTACACCCTCCAATCTGGGTAGTACATCTAGCCTGGCTACGGCCAGATTCAATTCAGTAATTTCTCAAGCACTATTCAAGTACCTTTGCAACATCAAGGACAACCTTTACAACAACTAGGGTAGCCTTTGTTACCATAAGGGAAACCTTTGTTGTAGCAAGGGCTCTCCACACAACAACAAGGGAAAATTATCCTGCAGCAAGGTCACCTGCAACAACCAAAAGGTCAATCCCTACAATAGTCGTAGTAAGTCACGCAATAGCAGATGTAATATGCTTTGCACACCTCTCAACCCATACCCTCACAGGGACAACCTTTGCAGACCCAGGGACAAATTTTCCAACCGCAAGGTCAACCTTGCAACAAAAAAACCAACCAAGATAGCAGCAACCCTTGTATACATACCAACAAGGTCAACCCTTGCAGGGAAGGGTCAAGGTCAAGTCCTACAGCAGCAGGACCAAAATCCTCATGTCCTAGGTCAACAGGTTCAAAATCCTATCAACTAAGGGCACCAGGTACAAAATCCCTACGTCCAAGGGAAACAAGTGTATCAACCTTATTCCCAAGGACTGCAGGTCCAAAATCCTCTTATTCAAGGACAACAGGTTCATCATCCCTATGTTCAAGGAAAATAGGTCCCATATCCATATGTCCCAGGTCAACAGGCTCAACAACCTTTTAATCCATACGTTGCTTATTAACAACCTATGGCTGGGCAGTTTCAAGGTATTCAAGGTGAAAGTCCTCCCTATGGTGAAGGTAATCTGCAATGGGGGCAGCCTCAGATACCATATGGCCAAAATCCCCCACTGTGGGGCCAAAATCCTTACCAGCAAGGGTGGGCTCCTCCCTATGGTCCCGCTTATCAACCTCCCATGCCTTTTAATACTCAATTACCTTTCTTGGCTAGACTCGAGTTGTTGGATGTATCATGCCTTATGAATGATCCAATCCTTCATTCACCGTTTGGCCTCTGGTGCCATCCAAGATACCAAGTGATTGCCCAAAGTTAGATGGAAAAGCTAAACAAGATCCTCAGGCCCATGTGATGACATATCACCGCTTATGCTCGTCGAACTCGTATGTGGATGATTCCATTTGTCTTTGTCTTTTCCAACGAACTCTCATGGGTGCTGCAATGAAATGGTACGTCAAGCTACCTCGGAGTACTTACCATGAATTTAACTCAGTAGCCATGGCCTTCCTCACTCATTTTCAGTTGTTGGTTCGTTACGAAACTGGCACCTATTTCCTCACATCACTTAAGCAAGATATTGTGACGCACATCTCTGATCACATCCATGAATGGAGATGTAGATGTCGCCTGATCAAGTTCGAGATTGTTGATCAGTTGCTCACTTAATGCTTTACAAAATCGTTCGTAGCTCCAATTTCTTGCGATATAGTTGTGGGTGGATGCGTCATTGAAAAGTAGGCCATCGCTCGTGCCTAGTACTTGGATCTAGTTTACTCTTAGTCTGGCACTTTATACGAGTTATTACCCAATGCTTCACAACCATCATCCAATCCCACAGCATCAAATTCACCAGTTGTTCCTCCCATTGATGGAGTCATTGGTTTAATATCCCAAACCCCTACTAAAACTTCTTCCAAATAGAAGTCGGTCCTGAATATTGCTCCTAATACTTCATCTCAGAATCCACCTAGCCTTGGTAAAACCTCAGAGGTCCACAGTGTCTAGTTTACCGCAGCGGACAAATCCTCGAAAGGAAAAAAAGAAAGGAAAAGGCAAAGCTAAAGCCAATGCCCCGAAATAGGGTCCTCCCAAATCGTGTGCTGGCAAATCTTTGCAATAGAAAGCTAAGTATCCCTGCCTCGTTTGCGAGGAGGAGCACTACACTAAAGATTGGCCTCGATGATCCGAAGTTAGTTGCCTACTCAAAGGGACCCCTGCTGTCCTCAAAGAGTCATTTCTGTGTCAGCAGACCCAAATAGTAGACCAACCCCAATCTGCTTCCTCCATATCTCAAGTGTTCATGATGAGCACGCCCATTAATGTGGCTACCCGATCAAAGGATTATCAAACTCTAGCTCTAGCAGCTAGGAAAGAGAAATAATTTGCACCTTCTTCTTCTACCCCGAGTTCTGGGCATTTGCAAATTGAGCGCCGTAACCCTGATTCCGCTACAAGGCCGCCCTCTTGAGGGGTACCACGGAAATCGTCATATAATCCCAATGCTCGAGCCACTCAGCACTACAAAATTATTGAGGATTTGGCTTAGGCGGCATTAGCCATGTCGGCTCTCGAGGTACTCCAAAGTTGCCCATCACAACGTAAATCTTTGCTATCAGCTACTAGGGGCATCAATCCCACCGATTCCAATTTTATATGTTTTGATATGGAGAACTATGTTCCATGGCTCCCTCAACAAATTTCCTTTCTCATTCAGGTAATCATTAATGAGAAGACCATCCACTGCACTGTCATTGATGAAGATGCTTCCACCTCCATCATGTCAACTGCATGTTAGAAGGCTATTAGTTCCCCTGCACTAAATCAATCTCCGGACACTTTGGAAGCTTTCGATGGGCGTGATTCGTGACCCTTCGGTGTCTTACCTAACCTTGCCATCACCCTAGAAGGTAATACAATGCCATTCGAAGTAGAAATTGTCGACGCCAATCTCAATTACAATATTCTATTCAACCAAAGTTGGACTTATGTCATGCATGCCGTGGCCTCCTCCTTATTTTGCGTGATTCATTTTCCCCATCAAGGGAAAATTGTCACTGTCGATCAGCTATCTTTCTTTGCCTCTTCCTCCTCAGATGGCAAGGTTCCATATGTCAAGCACTGTGGTGCTCCCTATGAGAGTGTGGGAGCAGGTCTCTTCAAAGCTTCTGCCCTAATGGGAATTTTTCCACTCCCACCTCCTCATGTTTCTTTTGTCAACATGATCTCGATCAAATATGATCCCTGGGTCATACCTACACTAGATCTTGTTGATAATTTGGGCAAGGTTATGCCACCTAGTCCCGCCAAATTCAATTACATGGAAATCGTTTCAGATTCAAACTCTGCATCCTCTGATTCTCATATGTCGAAGACCTCTCTCGATATGTACTCTCAATCCCCTTGGATTAGCACTTTGGAATCGTCTGATCCCTTAGACAAGACCTTCCTTGCTGATGAAGGTATCATGGAAGTCATGTCCCTCAAGGAACCACCATGGATTGATACTCATCATTGCTCCTCGTTCCTGTCTCGCCTAGAGGTCATGTCTACTACTTTCGAAGAGTCCTCTTCTCCATTTCTGCCACTGACTGTTACTCATGAAGTATGGTCAAAAGGAAATTTGGGTAATATTACCCAAATGATGCCGATTGACATTTATATCAAACCTGATATCATTGAACATGTTCATATTGGGGTACCTTGTTCTCTGGATGAGATCAAGACATTTCTCATCTATTTCAGGAATTCCGTGATGTGCTTGCATGGTCTTATGAATAAATTCCTGGCATTGATCCTAGCATTGTGGTGCACGAAATACCAACATATCTGCACGCGAAGCCCATTCACCAATGGCTTTGCCCAGTGCACCCTAGGAAGGTCGTTGCCATTAAGGGTGAAGTTGAAAAGCTTCTCAAGGCTGGGTTCATCTATCCCATCCCCCTTACAAACTGGGTGTCCAATATTGTCCCGGTGACTAAAAAACAAGGCATGATCCATGTTTGCATGGATTATCGAGATCTTAATCGTGCCTATACTAAAGAAAACTATCCTACTCCCTTCATTGATCAAATCATTGATCAATGTGTCGGGATTGATATCTTTTCCTTTATGGACGGTTTTTCTGGTTATAACTAGATTAATATTGCACCAGCCGACCAAGAAAAGACAGCCTTTATCTACCCATGAGATACATTTGCGTACAAGAAGCTCACTTTCGGCCTCA
This sequence comes from Pinus taeda, assembly GCA_000404065.3. Classification (NCBI taxonomy): domain Eukaryota; kingdom Viridiplantae; phylum Streptophyta; class Pinopsida; order Pinales; family Pinaceae; genus Pinus; species Pinus taeda. Next base: position 298,707 of record APFE030526103.1, read on the forward strand.
AAAATGTTGGAGCCACGTTTCAATGGGAAATTTCCTATGTGTTTCATGATATTCGCAACATTGTCCAGCCTTACTTGGATGGCCTTCCTGCTCATTCTCGTAAGCACCAAGATCACCCAGACCATCTTTGGCAGATTTTTCTACGTTGCAGACACTATAACGTTCAGTTAAATCCACACAAATGTGTTTTCTATGTGGAATCAGGATGACTTGTCAGATTCATCATTTCCAAGGAAGGTATTCGTCTGGATCCACTAAAAGTCGAGGCCATTGTAAATTTACCCCCTCCATCCTCACTGCACCAACTCCAGAGCGTACCAGGCCAACTTTCTCCATCATTTTATACCCAACTATACCAGGCTAGCCACAGGATTTATCTGTTTGCTCAAACAAGGAATTCCCTTTGCATGGGACGAGGTGGCCCAAAAATATTTTGATGATCTCAAGGTCATCCTCATAAATACTCCTCTATTGCATCCATCGGACTATTATCGATATTAATTCCTTTACCTAGTTGCGGCCCCTAGCACCATAGCTATGGTTTTGATCCAAGATGAAGACGAAGGCAGTGAACATGTAATCTACTATGTTAGTCAGAATCTCTTTGAAACTAAAACACGTTATGCACATGTCAAGAAGTTGGCTTTGGCTTCCGTTCAGGCTATTTAATGATTTTGGCACTACATCCTTTTACGTATGACTACAGTGATTTCTAAATGCAATCCTATGACCTATATCCTGACTCGTTAGTTGCTAGGGGACAAGTATTCTAAATGGATCGTCATCCTGCAAGAATTTGATTTGGTCTTCGCTATGGAAAAATCTACAAAGTCACTTGTTTTTGCTGAATTGATTTGTTCCCTTCCCTCCAAGGCTCTCACTACTGGTGTAGATGAACAACTTCTAGATGAAACCCTTTTCCTAATTAGCACCCTTGATCCATGGTATGGTGATATCATCATGTATCTCCAAATCTCCATGTTTTGTTTCGCGTTGACCAAGGATGATTGTCGAAGGATTCGGCATCATTCCCAACCCTACTGTATTATTGGCGATACTTTATACCATGTTGGTGTCGATTCAGTTCTTCACCGATGCCTTACGATCGAGGAAGCTGAAAGAGCTCTCAATGATTTCCACTCCGGGGAATGTGGTGGTCATATTTCTGGTTACATTATAGCTGGTTATTTCTGGCCATCTATCTTCAAGGACTACATTCATGCTATCCGTAAGTGCCACAAATGCCAAATTTACCAACGCAAGATGTGTGCCCCACTAGCTCACCTACACCTCGTCATTACCATTGGTCCCTTTGACAAATGGGGCATCGATTATCTGACATGTAACCCTCGTTTGGCCGGGGAGCATGGCTATATTATCATCGTTGTGGATTATTTCACCAAATGGGCCAAAGCGATGCCTACATATTCTGCATATGGTAAGACGGTGGCTCAAGTCCTTTTTAACCATGTTATTTCCAAGTTCGGCGCACCCCAAGCCATTGTCACAAACCATGACTACCATTTCAGAGATTACATCATCGTAGAGCTGATATCTGCATTGGGCTTGTGCCACGGTGGCTCGACCCCATACTACCCTCAAGCCAACGGCAAGTTGAAGCCATGAACAAGGTCTTGGTCACAATGCTTCAGCATACTATTGGGATGCGCAAGTCAAATTGGCATCTCATGCTCTTTTCAACTCTATGGGCCTACCAAAACTCAACCAAATATGCAACTAGTTTCACACCATTCTAGTTGGCCTACGGTTTGGAAGAAACATTGCCAATCGAATGTGAGATTCCTTCACTCAAGTTAGCATTTGAATGCCTCCCCAAAACATCACTTCAAGAGGAACGCCTCTTATATCTAGATCGACTGGACGAGGCTGACTGTCTCGCTGTCTTGGTCATCGAAGCACAAAAGAAATACGTTAAATCCCATTTCGATAAGTCACTCTCCCCTTGTCCATTCTTTGAGGCTGATTTGGTCTTATTATACGACCAAGTTAATGATAAGCTAGGGGTAGGAAAGTTTGAACCTATGTGGCATGGGCAATATATCATGAAATGTGTTTTGCAAAAAGGAGCCTATGAGCTTATTGATTATGAAGGAAATCCTCTCGATAAGCCCCAAAACAGGATTTACCTCACAAATTACTATGCCTAGTTCATCTTGCATGGTTACTTATGTCCATTAGTGTGTGATTCATTTTTGTACAGTGTGGTTTTGTGTGATAGTTTTCAAACAACTTTCCTGTTTACTGTGCTTTTCTTGCTTTGCATATGTCTACGACTCCTCACGTTGGTTTCACTGATGGTGCTTGCCATAGTACTTGGAGCCTATCATCCATGGCATGGTCTACCTATGACCCTAATCGTGAGTTGATTGACCTTCAAGGTATCTGCCTAGGTCGCACAACCAAAAAAATTGTTGAATATGGTGCAGCCATCGAACTGTTGTTAGAAGCCATCACTCTAGGCATCAGAGAATTGGTTGTCAACTTGGATTCATAGCTTGTCGTCCTTCAACACAATGGGAAATATTCCATTAGGAACCCTCAAATATTTATAATTTATCTTCATATCCATCTATTGGAAAGGCATTTTGATTATATTACATATCATCATATTCCTAGACGCATGAATACATTGACAGATGCATTAGCTAATTACGTGTTGGATAGATATTTATGAAACATGTAAAAGATAAGACAAACCATTTGTACCATAATAGATAGGAAAATACAACATATATATATATATATGGTGAGAATGTTTGATACATCAGAACCCAAAAAATAATATGTGTGGCTAAAATAACATCAGCGGCTCGTGGGCCTCATACATCTGTGGCACGCAAGCCTCAAAAAATATCTAAGTGATGGGCCTAGGAACTAATCAGCATGGTGGTCATCGTAGCATGAGACAGCTCGTGCAACACGACTCAGTAATCGTCAGATCCGATCTGAGACTCCCACCGTGTGTCTCTGGTACCAACAGGGCATGTCTCCTATTCGAGCATACTCCGAGATACCATGAGTTAACCCCTCAAGGTTCCTTGCAATCTTCTCCTCGATATCACTCCCTTCTTGATATGGGGCAACATCATTGATAGAGTGGGGGACACGCCTAGCTATCGAGGACATCCCAGCTAGCCACTTTGGTCCAACATCTGCATAAACAAGAGAAATCTCAAAATTTAAAATTTGATTTTTTACCTTCGTCATCGAAGTCCTCTCCATTTGGTAAGGCCATATCTGGATCTCCATGGAAATCAGTCCCGCTGTATGGGCAGTCCTCCACAATTAACTTCTGTCATCGTAGCCATGAAAAGAATGCAGGGCGATATGACATATGATGACCTCCAGTGATCATGGGAATCAAACAACTCTAGCGGGCCATCCGTAGATTACGTGGCATAGGAGGATCTACCTCATTCATCTGATATTGGAACAGTGTTACTTGTTCCAAGAAGAAGGTTACAAGTACAAATTCACAGCCAAATTGCTTCAGATTCCCCGCCCTGACCTTGGACAGCTGGTGCTTGATGTTCATCTTCATGGCCTCTTTCTAGTTGAATATCATAGGAGCTATGCAGTCAATAGCATAAAGGAACTTCAAATTGTTAGTCTCAAGTTCCGCCTGGGACCCCGCCACTCTATTGATAGTCAACAGAAGCACCTTCAGTGTCAAATCCCACACACTGGAAATCTCTATTTTCCCACTCTTGGATTTCAAGGCCTCAGGGTAGTGTTTGGAAAGCAGGGAAGATATGCTTGTCCCAATCAGATGTGACCCATACAAGTTCACTGGCTCACCTCTATGAGACAGTTTAGTGATGAAGTAAATATCTGAAGTTTTCAACTCCAGCTCCTGGTCACCAATGAGAAAAATCTCTCGATTAATGTCCCAAAGGCTTATCAAGTATCGAAGAACCTCAAGCTGGGCCCGCATCCCTGGTGTAAGGAAGAACTTGAGGAGCCCGAAAGACCTTAAAGCCTCCAGGCAATTTGGGTCATTCATTGCTTGGGTGTCAATGTATTCATGTTCATGTTCCTTCTAATCCACCATTTTTAGTGATTCTCTCTTGCAAAAGCCATTAATTTGAGTCAATAATCATCATTGGCACATTAAATTCAAGATTAAATGGTTAGGTTTTTAGAACATAGGGGTTTTCCCTATACATAGTGCTGAGGCACCTATTTTAAAAAAGCAGTTCCTCCGATCGAGGGGATGGCTTTGATAATCACCCTTGGTCGACACCATTCCATGCCCGGAAATCGCACTGACCGAGGGCAAAAAATATTTTCAAAAACCTCCCTAAAAGTCCAAAAAAATGGCTAAAAGCATAAGTAAATATCATGAAAATGGAGCTCGGGGCTTCGGCTATTACTTGGAACTGGTGGCTCGTCGATTGACCTCCCGGATCTCTCACAATCTACTCTAGAACAATTAGGGAAAACGTGGGTAAAAAGTCTTCACAATAAAGGTAAAATGGTAAATGGTAAAAATATATTTATTTTTCCCCTTTTTATTCATTTTTTCATGAAAATATTAGGTTTTGTAAATATTTTGACCTATTTTGCCTCAAGGACTTGATAATACACTCTACCTTACTTGTGCAGCAATAGGTGATGGATGTTTGACGATGATGAGTCATGTTTCAGCTCTTTTCTCAACTTGTTAAATTTATATGAAAAGAATGACAAGTATTTTTTCCCTTTTTGACTCATCAAAGAGAATAAAAATGGGGGGTCCACTTTCAGCTCTTTTCCAACTCTTTAAAACCGAAAAGATGAACAATCCCTTGTCATTTTAAACTCGCTAAAGGATGTGAAACATCATGCACCTAGTATAAGTTTACCCCTTTTTTGGGCTTGGAAGCACTATTTACGAAAAAGGTACTCCTTGACTGAAATAGTCAAGCAGTTCTCTCAAGTATTGTTTTCTACCTTTTCAGGCTCGAGAGACACAAATGTATGAAAAGGGACCATGTGGAGTTTTCTTTTACGTGTCTTTTTCAAACTCTCTAAAAATGAAAATGATACTGAGTTACACCTTTGTCGGACTCATTAAAATATTAAACAACATCGTATTCATCACCATGATGAGCATGAGTTTCTCCTTCCTAAGGCTCATTAAACTCACTTGGTCATATTCGTCCGAAGGATGAACTTACAATGAAAGTATATGCTATCCCCTTCAAGCTTGCGATTAAAAAATAATTGGGGTACCTGCCAGAAACAGTGGGGGAAAATTTGGAAACGTATTAGTCGTGTCAGCAGCTCACTCTTGAACATGACACACTTTGCTTCGTGACGGGTTGGGACATCCTCCTTTGTATTATTGACTTTCCTTGGTTTGGGCCGTTCATTTTTGCCTTCCATCTGATCTTTTCCACGCCATCATGACCACCGATCCTATGGATCCAAAAGATGCCAAACTTCCAGTTGTGTTGCGGATATGTTCAAGAGTTGTCCTTCTACAATTACACTTACCTCTGATTATCTGTATCATCCAAAATCATTTTGCATCCTCTTGTCTCACATCGATGATGTGGGATTCGTTATGGCCCTCCTTCGACATGGTCGCTTTCCTTCAACCTTAACTCATTATCTGGGAAGTTGACTGAGAGACTCCCTTACAGTACCTTAGAGCTTGCATGCCCTAATGGGAAGTTCTTCGCACTCGACGACAAGTTCACATCATTGGTTTTCGATCGATTGATTTCACGGATGTTCAACTTCAATCCCTGTATTCACATTGTGTGAATTCCACTGATAGTACCTTGAGAACCATTGTCATTATTGGTCGCTTCTCTTGCTGTTACAGATCCATTTGGTAAAATCAACTCCAAATTACATATTGATATTATTAGAGCCCATCAACCCCTAGTGCAGTTGTTACATGCCCTAAAGAAGTTAGTCATCAGAATACCTTACTCCCAAAGAAGTTCCATCACTGAAAACATCCAAAAACTACCTTTGAGAAGATCAACGCAGGTACACCTTCATTGCGGTGCGTTGCAATGCAAACCATACACTGACAGGGTGCTATGCAGCACATTTGGTCCCTCTTTGGCCTACACTGAGTGAATTTGAGCCAATTTCCATGAGGGTTTGAAGATTCCTTATCCATTGGAAGCCTCTAGAAGTTTCTCAAATGCCACCTACTCCTTTGAGTTCGCCTTTGGATGAGAAAGGGAATTAATCCCCTATCCCTTCTTCCATGGAACTGCTTTCTAAAGTTAGAAAGGCATTTATTACCTCCATTGATGGCATAACCTCCTTCACTCACCTATAAATAGATCACTAATCTAAGAGATCAGGGCTGAAAAAGATTGAGTGGTAAGGAGATGCTGGTGATATGAGATTAGAATTGAGTGCAAGTATTGTACTAGTGTTGGAATGTCTTGCTTTTCATGAGGTTGAAGAGGAATTAAATTGGAAGAGTGATGTTGGATTGGGCTCAGATGGATTGTAATCTTTCCTCTTATCAATAAAGTTTTCAAGACCTTTTCCTTATGCTTGTGTTACATGTTAATGCTTTCATATGTATATCATGTTCTCGATTCCATGTTATTTATAAACAATAGATCATTATCATTTTGTCTTGGTGGGTTTTTGTTTCTGTAGTTGTGCAGGTACTTTCCAAGCGATTTAAGTACGGAAAGGAATAGTGAAATAGGTCAAGGGAGACAAGGAGCTAGCAAAAACTACAAGTAGGTTTCTCTCCTCTTTATTTTATCTGTTGATTATAGAAAAAGATTGAGATTACTTTGTCTGTTGTTTCTAGATCTGCTACTAGATCTAGAAGGTTAAGCATTTGTCCAAGAACACTAAATATTCCCGAAACAAATTGGCCACCACATTGGGAGATCGTTTATCCTTCTTAGTAGCTTATCAACCTCTTAAGGCATTCCTATATACTATACTTGTGGTCATTTATCGATTTTAGTCCTCTTTCATTGAAAATTCAGCCGAAACTATGACAAAATTGCCTTCAGAATTGCTTACTGTCATCAATGTAGTCTGACGAAGGATACAGTGCACTACAGTGCACTTCTCACATAGGTTCAGTGCAATTCATCGCACTGTCTCTAACTACTGCCTACACTAGTCCCCTTCGGGTTAGTTTCCCATCTAGGAACTGAATTTGTTTGCCAATTTTCTCTTGTTTGAATGAGTTGTTGAATGCTAATGATGCTTTGTCTCTGAAAACTAGTTTTCATCTCCTGAATTTCGCCCTACTTAGACTGGATTGTTGGATGTTTTTATGTATTTGACTTATCATTTGCAATCCACTGTGGAAAGCTAGTTTTGATCGATTGTTTTATCGAGAGAACAATGTCATAAAATCGTCATTTTCTCTGAAAAATGAAGTGTCGTAAAGTCTTCCTTCATAAATAATCGATTGATTTATTTGTGCAGTTGATTTGTATTTTCATCGAAAGTGTCGAAAATCTTCATTTCTTTAAAATCGAAAGTGTCGTACAGTCTTTCTTTCGCTTTTAAAAGAAATTGTCATAAATCGTCATTTTTTGTGAAAAGAGTTTTGAATCATTTGTGCATTAGTTTTTCTTATTGCTTCATTCACATTAAGAGAAACTGAAAATAAATACATGCAATTTGCATTTGAGAGCTTGAGTTTGTGTGTTCAAAAGGAATGGTTTAGGGAATTGCATTAGTTTGTGCTCTTTGTTGCTTGTTCAAAAAGTACTTCTATGCTCTTCCCTCATAGTTAGGATTTTCATTGTTGAAACTAAATGGAAAGAGTACTTCTCATTCTAGTTGCATTCTTAGGAATTTCAGAACACATCACGCAGTGAACCTTGAAAGGAAAATACTTAAGAAAGATCAACTTAAAATTTACATCAATTAATCTAACAATGCATTGGAACTTAACGAAAAACATCTAGAGCTCTAGGCTAGACATGTGTTCCAACGTCTTTAAACCTAGTGGCTATCGTTTTCACTGAAGGTTGGGTGATTCCTCCTCTCTGATTCGATAAGTGCTAGTACAGACTTGTGCTCCCTGTACCGTCACGTATATAATGGGAGACCCCAATAGGTTGAAATCCTTTATCCCTAGGAAGCTGATTTTGTCGCCTTACTGATCATAATGCACTGAACACAGCATTCGGGAAGATTGACTTCCGTATGTAAAATACTTGGTAATTTCTCTTTCATTTATCACCAAGGTGTATATTGCAGTTTTGTGATTTGTATGGTAAACCCTCTTGTCTAGAAACTCCAGAGCAGTCACTTTCATTCCTTTTCAACTCTTTAAAAGTAAAAGGATCATCTAAGCACTTGTCCTTTTAGGCTCATTAAAAATCGAAGGTGACTAGAGCCATCTTTTGTTTTTTTTCAACTCTTTAAAACTGAAAAAGAAAATTTGTGTTCTAGTGTCGTAAAAAATTAATTGACCATGAATAACATCCTCATTCCTTAGTTGATTTTAAGTTGATAAAAGTAATCCACAATCATGGAGGAAAATCAACCCAAACCTCCTCGTTCACGGAGAACACTGAGCCAACTGCCTTTTCCTCCCGAAGCAACACCAATTTGGACAAAGCGGTCTCATTTAACTGAGTATAGTACATCAAGAACTCCTAGTTCTTCATCTGGGTTGCCTAAAACATTTGTTTCAGTAGCTACACAGACTCCAGTAACTCCGATTATTTCTGGTACATCCATTCCTAAAGAAGAAGTTTCACAATTACCTGAGGACATTAGTATTGATCCTAGTGTAACAGTAAGCGAGGTTGTCCAACAACAAGTTGATACTCAACTTGAAACTGTTCAACCAGAAAGTGCTTCTGAACTTGAAACAACTCAACCAGGAGTTGGTCCAGAATCTATCCCAGTTCAAATAGAAGTTACATCTGAACCTGAAGTTGTTCAGGAACCTCCCTTTGAAACTATTGTTCATTTACCTAAACATCTAGACTTCGAATTTCAATATTCAGAATTTTTTACCCCTCAAACATCAATTACTATTGAAACTACACTTTCATCAACACAACTAGAAATCTTTTACGGACCTGATCGTCAACCTCTTCCACCAAATTTGATTTCCATAGAGGAGGAATTAGTAGAAGATTCCACACTTGGAACCCCGTTTCACTTTGGAACTGGGCTTTATCTTTACCCTACTACTACTCCTGATTACTTTGCTTCATCTGATCCTACTTCCTTGCAAGTTCCCGTCAAATATTTAGGAAAACTTTTGGGATAGTTAACTATGGCTGAACAACCATCAACATCCAAGACTGTATCATTTGACATAGGTGCAGCAGAATATTTTTTTGTAACTCCTTCGATGTTTTCAACCATGCTTGATTCGCACCTATATGGTGAATCGTCCATCCTGATTGGTTACCAATCATTGTCTAGAACCCACTCAAGGGTTGCTTTTGCACCATGGTCATCACCCATGTCCTCAATCGGAATTCTATCTAGTTCTTCTCTAATGGGAACTCAACAGTTTGATCCTGCACATCAGTATCAGACTGGGAAATCTAGTCAAAAAATACCTGTGTATCCATTAGATATTGGATTGCCACTATATGGAGAGCAATATGCTTATTCACTGTATCCTCCTTATTCCGGAGGACAACCATATGGTAATTTCCCACAATATTCAAGTAAAATTGGAATTAGAGTTTGTCAATGGCAACCAATAATGCCAACTCAACCAAGGCTGGTGTATCCAACATAACAAATGCAAACCGTGTCAAATATTCCTACTACACCTATTGTTACTACTGTGCCACAGTCACAAGCTCAAACTGTTGTATCTCAACCAGTACAAACTGATACTTCTTCCTTGCAACCAGAAATTTCAAGTCAAGAAATTCAAGTTTCTCAAGTTGTTATACAACAACCACTTGTTTATGGAGCTCAGGAACAAGCTCAGGTTAGTATACCTTTATTTGGATTGACCCAGGCTTACAATGGTATAGTTGATTCACAACTTGGTCAACCTTTCATTACTGGGTAGGAACAGTTGGTTCAACAACTGTGGTTGCCACAATTCCAACAACCCCAATTCCAATAGTTCCAACCTCAGTTTGGACTTGTTTCACAAGCTCAACCTGGCTTTGGTCAATATCAAGCTTACTAAGGACCTAGGCAACAAGGCTTTGCAAGTTATGGACAACCACAATTTCAATCTGGTTATTAACAACCACCCTATACTAGTTTTGTTCAACAACCATACCAAGGTTACCAAATGCAGATGCCCTACGATGGTCTGCAAAGACCTATTGCACAAGAAATTCCATCATATCATGGGTATGCTCAACCTGACTTGAATCGATAGTTGCCATTCGTAGCAACTTTAGAATTACCATATTTAAACCAACTCACTAATGATCCAACCGCATATATACCTTGGTGGTCGGTAATTCTGCACAAGTTACCATCTGATATTCCGAAGTTTAGTGGAAATCCTAGAGAAGACCCGTCGAATCATGTGATGACCTTTCATTTATGGTGTTAATCCAACACTTCAAATGATGATTCGATCAGACTTTGTCTTTTCCAAAGAACACTTACTGGTCTAGTTGCTAAATTGTACATTGAACTACAAAGAGCTTCTTTCAACAATTTCACCACTTTAGCCACTACCCTTTTGACCCACTTCCAGTTACCTATCAGATACGAGACTGGAACGGAACTCTTCACCAACTTTAAACATACTACCTCCACCCATATATCATATCATATTCATGAGTGGTGGTGTCATCATCGAATGGTTAAGACATACATTCGTGATTAGATTTTAGCTGAGTGGTTCATAAAGTCCTTATTGCCATTAATCACTGAGGATGTAGCAAAAGGTGGAGTTGTCACAGAAGAGCAAGTTATTGCTCGTACCCAATACTTGGATTTGATTTACACACAATCTAGCATGCTCTACGATAAAATCCCTAATGCACGTAGACTAGCTTACACTGTCATGCGGACGACGGTGTGATCAATTCTTCAAGCACACAGAAAGAAGGAAGACCATCTAGTCAAACTCTTGCTATTTCCAATCAAGATGCAAATGCATCAAGAAACACTCATGCCTCTGAGATTAATGTTCTGTCATTTGACAAAGGCAAAAATCCAAAGCAACTAGGAGGTAAGAAAAAGGGGAAGAATAACAAAAGGTAACTGGAAAATTCCACTCCTGAGAAATCATCTGATTCCCCTAACGTGGCTAGGAAACCTTGTTATCCATGTCTGATATGTAATGACAAGCATTATACAAGATATTGTCCACATCGCTCTGAGGTCTCTAAATTTTTAAAGATTTCAAACACACCAACAGTGTTGACAGATCCATTTCCTACCCCAGAGAAACATCTTTTTGCAACTGATCATGCTTCCACATCCCAAGTATTCATGTTATCCATCACAAATCCACAAAACAATGTTTTGGTGTCTACAAGGAACAAAGATTATGGAAATCTATCGTCGTTGATTAACTAAGCCACTGATCAACCAAGTACTTCAAACTCGACTTAATAGAAGTTGTTCCACCAATTGTACCTGAACTGACGATAAAGCCACCAAAGGGAGTTATGCACAAATCAACATTCAATCCTCGTGCTCGAGCAACTCAAAACTATAATATAGTGGAAGATCTGACTCAATCATTTTTTGCTATGTCAACACTCGAGGTGTTGCAAAATTGTCCCTCCCAGAAACAAGCTTTATTGTCAGTAATAGGTGGAATACATCCTACAGATTCAAATCTTGTGGTTTTTAACCATGCAAGATATTCACCATAGTTACCAATGCAACTAACTTTCCTAGTACAAGTAAAGGCTCTCAATAAAAATGTTCACCGAACTATTATTGATGAGGGGACATCTACTTGCATTATGTCCATGAGCTACTGGAAAACACTTGGTTCACCACCCTTGTCATGATCACCAACTACATTAAAATCCTTTGATGGAAGAACATATACTCCATATGGGATTTTGAGTAACCTCCAAATCGAACTAGGGGGAAAGACAGTAACTGTTGATGTTGAGGTAGTTGACGGACTCCTTGATTACAACATTTTACTAGGAAGGCCTTGGGTATATGCTATGGACGTTGTCGTTTCCACGTACTTTCATACAATTGCATTTCCCTTCAGGGGTGGAATCACAGTGACTGATCAGCTAGCCTTCTTTGCCAATAGTTCACAGGCTACGGGAAGTATTCCGTTGATACACAAAAATCCAATGTGACTTCAAAGTGTTGGAGTAGGTCTCCTTAAAGATCCTTCCTTCATGGGCACTTTTGCCCTCCCGTCACCATCTGGTTTCGCTGAAGTGGCAAGGGTAGAGACTTGCAATATGATTTCTTCTACATCATCTGATTTTACAAAGATTTCCAACTACTTTGAAACAGATGGTCATAGCGAAGCATTGCCACCAAGCCCCGTTGAATCATCATAGCAATCAATTTTTCGGGCTTGTGTGGTAAACCTTAATCTGCACTCAACAATTGTATGGGTAGATAGATCATTAGAATATGGTACCTCTTCGGATCCTTTTTCACATATACATTCTATCATCGCTCCCACCTTCTAGATGACAATGAAGATTATTCAAATGAACTACATCACCCATCAATCATTGATTTTTTGTCAAATTATGTAAATATTGTAGATTATGAGCGTAATTTGTCCAACATAGAAGAAACGATTTCGATAATCATTTCAACCAAGCCTAACATTGTAGAAAACATTCATGTCGGCAAATCCTATTCTCCATTGGAACTTGATAAGTACTATGCTCTTTTTCATGAATTTCGAGATATATTTGCATGGTCTTATGAGGAGATGCCAAGAATTGACTCAAGTATTGTTGAACATGAGATTAAAATGTACCTTGATGTCAAACCAGTACGACAGTGGCTTCGACCTGTTCATCCTAAGAAAGATGCTGCCATTAAAGTAGAGGTTGAAAAAATTTTGCGTGCTGGCTTCATTTTCCCTGTACCTCTTATTGATTAGGTATCTAATATTGTTCCAGTGATGAAAAAACAAGGGACAATTCGAGTGTGCGTCGATTATAAGGATGTAAACCAAGCATGTCTAAAGGACAACTATCCTACACCTATTATTGACCAGATTATTGACGAATGTGCCGGATGTGAAAATATTTTCATTCATGGATGGATTTTCCAGCTACAATCAAATCAATATCCGCCCAGAGGACCAATTAAAAACCACTTTTATATGTCCATGGGGCACATTCGCTTATCAAAAGCTACCTTTTGGTTTGAAGAATGCAGGGGCTACATTTTAGAGGGTGATGAATTATGCCTTGCATGACATCAAGAACAATGTTCAACCTTATCTTGACGATTTTCCTGCTCATTCACGAAAACATACTGATCACCCGCAACATTTGAGAGCAATATTCTTACGGTGTCGACACTACAAGATAAATCTTAATCTGTTAGTGCCTAGATCTACCTCAGGCTGAAGGAAGGCAGGTCTAGGGTAACATCAAACCACGCTTAACCTGGTAGCTAGCCCTGCCATGTCGGGAGAGGGCTCTCTCCTTGTCAATCTCAATTAGGATATTGGCAATTAGGGCTTGAGATGACTGAATTTAATGTAGATTTTAGGCTAGGTATAGTATCTTAGAGCATTTTATTGGATTTGTTTTGGGTCGAAAACAACAAGAGAAAGGGTGATTGGACTATGGAATCGATGTCAGTTTCTACCAGCAAACCTGGGGCAAATTAAGTGCCATGTTCAGCCAAGTGAAGATTGTAAATGTGAGAAGTATGAGGGAGAAAGCCCACTTCCCTATAGGCATTAGACAAAGGATGAATCTGCAACATCAACTTTAGATGAAAGAGAATCACGAGGTTTCTCAACAAAGCATCTAGCCAAGGATGAATTCTGCTAAGACAACCATTGCAACTAACAGAAAAATCATCACGAAAGGAGCATCATTACAGATGAATTCCTAACATATCACTTAGATAATACTATAAAAAGGCAGAAAAAACATAATCTGTAAATGAATTACAGGAAAAACATACTAAACATCATCACCGTGATGAATCCCAGGCCTAAAGGGCAAAAACTACTATATTATGATATTCAATAAAACTTTACACAATCCAAATGCTTCTTCCTGTTGCAAAAATCAAACCTCTACACTATGAAATTCATAAAATTTATACATTTAGCTCACCCCTGTATTAAGGGAATTGAGCTCAACCATCTTCTTCAAAATAGAATCATCTACATTAAACTTGGATCGAAGTTCTGAAAATGGTGTTGAATATGAACTCGTATCTCCTAAACCATAGCACCTTTTACAAAACTGAAAGAGGTTTTTGTAGATATGGTCATGTTGGAGAAAAACCTCTCTCAAATTCTTTAAATTCATTTCTAGTTGTTTGGAATCTGTGCCACAAAAGCATCTCTAAAACAGAAAATCACTAAAAACTTAAATCTGTTAAAATGAGTTGTAAAGATCTAGTCACATATCCAAATTCACGACACCTGTGAATAAAATGAATGAGGTTTTTTTTATATGGCGCAAGGTTAACAAAAAATTATTGTGCTTTTCAAAATTACTTTCCATTAGTTGTAAAATGGAACAACACTAAAATGACTAAAACAATAAAAAATATGAAAATTTTTCTTTTTTTTTTAATGTAGGCTTCAAACATCACTACATATCTCCCACATAATAATTACTGTGCATAAAATGAAGGATTTTTTTTTTATTTAGTATGTGATGGACAAAAACCTATTTCACTTTTGAAAAATTCCTTACCATTATTTCAGAAACTGATCTCGTACTAAACTTGTCATTGTGTGCAATAACTAGCCTCAAAACATGCATAACCAAAAATCAACCATTCATTTTGATCATATCTTCTAATCTGGGAGCCGCTTATGGGAGTGTGATATACTGTTGGAAATATTTTTCTGAGCTCCTTTTTATGAACATACTTAGGATATGATTTTCACTGAAACTCATATGCAAAACATCTCTGAAAACTAGACATAGTAAGAGCCCATTTTGATCCCTGGTGACAGGCTGCGAAGATTGGAACTAACAAAATCCACCTAAATGTGTGTTTTGTGTTGGCTTTGGTCAATTGCTTGGATTCATAGCTTCAAAATATGGAATTTGACTTGATCCCATTAAGGTTTATGCAATCCTTGACTTGCCTCCACCTTCAAACTTGTTACAGATACAGAGACTTCAAGGGAAGGAAAACTTTCTAAGGAGGTTCATTCCAAACTCTCTTGAATTAGCTAAAGGTTATACATGTCTATTGAAGAAATGGGTACCCTTCCATTGGGACCAAGTTGCACAAGCTTCTTTTGATGCTCTCAAAGATTCCTTGATTAGAGCATCATTAATGGATGCCCCAAACTATCAAAAAGACTTTTACCTGTATCTTACCACTATATATACAACCATTGGTATGGTTTTAGTTCAAGAAGAAAGTGGAACAGAACATCCTATTTATTATGTGAGTCGTAATCTCAAAGATACAAAAATTAAGCATTCATATGTTGAAAAGTTAGCCTTGGTAGCATTTCAAGCTCTGCAGAGATTTCGTCATTATATCCTCCTTCGCAAAACTATCATTGTATCAGATTGTAACTCTATGACATACATTTTGTCATGTCAATTGTTGGGGGGGAAATATTCTAAATGGATAGTTATCTTGCAAGAGTTTGATTTGGAATTCATCAAATCTAAATCAAAGAAATCTCTTGTCTTTGTCAAGTTACATTGCGATCTTCCCTTGTCCTCCAATGAGTTAACATTAGAAGCATCAATCTTGGATCAGTCTCTATTTCTTATCTCATCAAGTCATCCATAGTATGGAGATATACTTGTCTATCTCTAGACCCAAGCTTTTCGACCTAATACCTCTCGCTCTAAACAGTGACGTACTCGATACCAAGCCAAAGATTATCTGATCATTGGTGATACACTTTATCGTCGTGGTGTCTATACGATCTTACGTAGGTGCCTTACTCATGAGGAGGCCGAAAAAGATTTGAATGAGTGTCATTTAGGTGCTTGTGGGGAGCATTTATCTGGTTATGAAACTACACAGAAAATTTTACATGCTAGTTAATTATGGCCAACCATATTCAAAGATTGCATTCTTACTATCAGAAGTTTCCATGCTTTCCAGATATTTGACCGTAAAACTATATTACCACATGTACCACTGCATCCAGTCATTGTTGTTGGTCCATTCGCAAAATGGGGCATTGACTTTATGACATGTAACCTCACCTCAACCGAGGGGCATGGGTATATTATAGTCGTTGTTGACTATTTTACCAAATGGGCTGAGGTGATACCAACATTGAACAACAATGGCGAAACAGTTGCTCTGTTTTTTTTAACCATGTGGTTGCCAGGTTTGGTGTACCACAAGTTATAGTTACAGATCATGGGTCGCATTTTTGCAATCACATGATGATCGAATTAACTGCCAAATTAGGACTGTCACATGATAGTTCTACTCCATACTAGTCGCAAGCTAACGAACAAGTTGAGGCTATCAAAAAAGTCCTTAAGTGCATGTTGCAAAGAATGATTGGAGTCCACAAAAGGAATTGGCATTTAATCTCGTACTCGACTTTGTGGGCATATCAAACCTCGGTGAGAAATGCGATTGGATTTACGCCTTTTCAGTTGGTGTATGGTTTGGAAGTAGTCTTACCAATCCAATGTGAGATCTTGTCTCTCAAACTCATGATTGATGTGCTACCTGACACTTCTAAAGAAGAAGCACATTTCTTAGAGTTAATCCATCTGGATGAAACCTGTCATGATGTCGCAGTGGCTAACGAGGAGCATAAGAAACGTATCAAGGCGCAATATGATAAAAATGTTAAGCCTCGTGTCTTCTCAAAAGGTGACTTGGTCTTGCTTTATGATTAGGATTCTGATAAACTTGGAGTAGGAAAATTTGAACCATTATGGATGGGCCCTTATATTATTAAACATGTGTTGATAAAAAGTGCCTACGAGTGAGTGGACTATGATGTGATTCCATTGTTGTAGCCCCGAAATGGGTTGTAACTTCAACATTACTATGCTTAGTTAAGTGTAGTAAAACTCACTCTATATATGCTTTCTTTGCATTTGTATGTGTTAGTTTCTTTTAGAGTTTTCATTTGGTTAGGTAATCCACTTTGCATTTGTTGCAGATGTCAAACTTTTTAGAACCATTTGTTGGGTATGTCGATGGAGCTAGTCATAGTACGCAGAATTTATCTTTCGCAGCATGGGCCATTTTCACTCCAAGCGGTGAGTTAGTGAGTTTTAGAGGGATATGTATTGGACGATCGATAAACAATATCGCTGAGTATAGCGCATTAATTGAACTCCTCTCTGATGCCATTTAACGTGGCATATGCTGAATCATCATTAGGCTAGACTCACAAATTCTTGTACTATAGCTTACTGGCATCTATACCATCCGAAACCCAGTAATTCATCACATGTTTCTTAGAGTTCGTATTTTGGAAAGGTATTTTTAATTTATTCAATATCAACATATTTCTAGAAATTTAAACACATTAACTGACTCTCTTGAGAACTATGTGTTAAATAGACATTTGCAACATATGTAAAGTAAACATTTTCAACATCATTTGAATAGGATTGCATCACTTAACCATAATAAAACTCTGCAAGTCAAATAGATAGTTGTATATAAGTTTTTACAAATAGTTTGTGTCCAAGACAAAAATTGGTCATCTGACCCAAAAAACTCTAAAATGTATGCAAAAAATATCCAAATAAACTAGTGCTATTGATTATAACATGTCATAACCTATGCTATCATGTGTAGGAATCTCATCCAATGACTTAGCACGCCAATGGTATGGCGCTGTAATCGCATAGGTAACTCCTTGATTCAGACATCCGGAATACCCAAGGTTAAACCCTCTATGTGATCCTGTAGCTCGGCCAAGGTCTCTGCTAAATCCAGGTCTCGGAGAATTTCTCTCCCAATAGCTCTCTGTACTAGTGCATCTGCCTCCCGTTGGCATCCCACAAGTTGAACAGATCCAACATCTACATGCATATAAAAAAAAAAAAAAAATTAGTCTTGGCAATAATAAAAAAGCACAAAAAAAAGTAGAAACTTTGAAAAGAAAAACACTATGGTTAAACAATTTACCAATAGCACTCCACTGCATTCCAACCGACAACACCAAATCTGGATCACCACATAAATCCATCCCAGCGTATGGATATTCTATGAAGGCCATCTCCTGATGGTCAAACCACTCAAAGAAGGTAGAGGTAAACAAGATCAATGACTGGCCAACATGCCTAGTCGTAAGATCTACCCACCTCTGCATCTGTGGGTCTCTAGGTCCAGGTAATCCCAATGAGATATGTTGTGGCTGCATGAGAGGGATTCTCTCCAAGGCAAAAGAAATCAGGGTAGACCCATAACCAAAATTTTTGTCTTTCCATTCTTTACTATGGTCAGTTGTTCTTTCATTAATGAAAGAACTGCCTCACACCAGTTGAATACCTTTGGCTCCAGGCACTCTAAAGCACACTGCATATATGACCTGTTTGCCAAATGTAAAGTTGTGTCACCAGCCAGTTTGGCGAGGGTGAAAAGGATTGTTCTCAACAGTAAATCACTAACATCTCTGATATTGATCTTTCTGTCTCTGCTGGGTTGAGCTCCTTCCTGGAAGAACTGTCGAATATAATCTCTCACTGATTCACCTGCTCTAGTAAATCCTGATAATGAGATGGGGGCACCCCGCCTCGACAGTCCAGTTAGAAAGTAAATATCCTCGATGGTAAAGGGTATCATTTTGCCCCTAATGTGAAAAACCTAATCAGTAGGACCCCAAGAATGAACAAGATACTGTAACAGTTCAATTTGTTGCCACATGCAAGATAATCAAAAATATTTCAGTAACCCACAATTCCTAAGGGCATCAACTATTCCTTAATCATTTATGGAAACTACGTCTTGTTCCTCATGCTCTCGTTCTCTCCATACAATCATCATTTTCATCCGATGAATGTCTAAAATGCAACCATTAGATAGATTAGGATCCAATTTTTGCAAAAAACAGTTGAAAATTTGGGTGAAAACAACTGTCAAAATTTGGTTTTTGCGCCCATTGCACCCCTCCAATAGAGATAGTGCACTGAAATGCATACTGCCTCCTAGGTGTATGCAATGCAGCACACCATTCGATATTGAAAGGGTGCACTGATCCAGAGTGCGTAAAATGAAACCCTGGGGGGGCCTCAAAAACGAAAAAAAATTGCTCAAAACTGAAAATAAATGGAATTAAATGGAAGAGAATAGGGATAGCTCCTACCTGGTCTGGACGGCACAAGAAGTGTTCCACTGAATCCTCCGCAATCAGCTAGTGAACTTTGAGGTAAAAAACTACTCCAGAGCTCCAAAGTCAAATGGTAAAAGTGAAATGGTGAAAATGAATAATAAAACTTGTTTTATATTTATTTCTTGCATATTAATTGAATAAATGTTAGTTTTTTATTCATTTATTCCATGAACATGTATTTTTAATCCTCTTTGATTAAGTTTTGAATAGGTTTAACAGCTGAAAGCAGAATTCAATGTGCTTAAGTGTGAATTGGACATCTTTGACCATAACACAAACTTTTGTTTACTTTTCGAGCTTTGTTAAAAATGAAAAGAAACCCCCATAGAGTCCTCTTTAAACTCTTTTCAGTCTCTCTAAATATGAAAAGATTGTCAAGCACATATCTATTCCAACTCATTAAAGGATTGGAAACGATATCTCTCTTATATTATTTTATGCTTTTTTGGACTTGAGAGATTATTTTACGAAAAATAACTTATGGAGTTTTCTTTTTGTCCCTTTTCAAACTCTCTAAACATGAAAAGGGCTGAGTTGTATTTGTCGTTAAACTTGTTAAAAACATCAAATAGCGACAAACTTGTCCATCTAGACAAGACCAAGTTTTACCTTCGCTAGACTCATTAAAGCATCAAATAGCGATGGGTTTGCTTGAAGGGTAAATTATACAACAAGCATATGTTATCCTCCTCAAGCTTGATAAAAAATAAAGAGGTACTAGTCAGCAATGAGTGGGGAAAAATGGGAAAAAGTCGAGAAAACTTTATGGTAGCGAGTTGCTCTTGAACATGACACTTTCACCTCATCACCATCACTATGTGGGTTGGTTTATTCAGCTTGATCGTTATCACACCGTTGGTATATCATACTATCCATTACTTTGTTTTGGGTTAACGCTACCAATTCATCTTAGTGTCGCCAATATGTTCAAGAGAAGTCATTCAGTTCAAACTTCATCCTTTGCAATACCGTAAACCTTCATTTTCATGACCGCCATTCCTGATCCTTGTGTCGTTAGTCGATTCTCATCTCCAAAATCATTTACCTCATTTTGTGTCGTAGATGTGGGATACATCAAGGCCCTCCTGTGATGAGTTGCTTCTTGTCGACATCAGCACATCATCCAAGAAGTTAACTTACAAACACCCCTTTCAATACCTTGAAGCTTGCATACATCAACGATAGGTTTCTTGCTTCCGACGATAGGTTGACATCAATGGCCTTCGATAAAAAGACTTTGTATGGTGTTTGACATCAAATTATTTATTCACATGATGCGAAATGTACTGTAGTACCTTGAGGGTCATCATCATTATCGGTGATTCCTCTCGCATCTATTAACAACCTACATCATTGGCTAGTAATCAGACGATGTCTTTCCATGTTCAACTTCAGAACATCTATTCACATGGTTAGACTTGTACTTGCGTGAAAGATTGGACAATATTAAAGACCCCAGATCTAGTTTCATCCATCTGGGTTGCGATATTTTCAGGAGTACTAAATCAAATGTACAATGGCCTTACATTCATCGTCAACCATTCATGGGTCTATATCTGTAGAAAACTATATTTGTACATGTAATGAAAGTTTATAAGTTGAGAATGGGTATGCCTACCTCAGCTAGTTCATGAGAAAAATCAAATCATCATGATATATGTATTGTAATTGAGGCAGGTCACCTTCCATTTGAAACCTCCTCTCCTCATGATAAAGCATTTCACTTGGCATATATATTTACGACTTC
The DNA here is from genome assembly GCA_000404065.3 of Pinus taeda. Classification (NCBI taxonomy): domain Eukaryota; kingdom Viridiplantae; phylum Streptophyta; class Pinopsida; order Pinales; family Pinaceae; genus Pinus; species Pinus taeda. The sequence continues at coordinate 319,847 of APFE030526103.1, forward strand.
ATGCTTTAGGGGGCAACTGTTACAAATCCATTTGGTAAAATCAACCCCAAATTACAGATCGATACTATTAGGGCCCATCAACCCCTAGTGCAGTTGTTACATGCCCTAACGAAGTTAGTCATTAGAATGCCTTACTTCCAAAGAAGTTCCATCACTAAAAACATCCAAAAACTACCTCTTAGAAGATCCGTGTAGGTACACCTTCATTGGGGTGCGTTGCAATGCAAACCATACATTGACAGAGTGCTATGCAGTGCACTTGGTCCCTCTTTGGCTTGCGCTAAGCAAATTTTAGCCAATTTCCGCAAGTTTAAAGATTCCTTATCTGTTGGAAGCCTCTAGAAGTTTCTCAAATGCCACCTGCTCCTTTGAGTTCGCCTTTGGATGAGAAAGAGAATTAGGAAACATCAATCCCCTATCCCTTCTTCCATGGAACTGATTTCTAAATTTAGAAAGGCATTCATTACCTCCATTGATGGCATAACCTCCTTCACTCACCTATAAATAGATCACTCATCTAAGAGATCAGGGCTGAAAAATATTGAGTGGTAAGGAGATGCTCATGATATGAGATTATAATTGAGTGAAAGTATTTTACTAGTGTTGGAGTGTCTTGCTTTTCATGAGGTTGAAGAGGAATTGAATTGGAAGAGTGCTATTGGATCGAGCTCATATGGGTTGTAATATTTTCTCTTATCAATAAAGTTTTCAATACTTTTTCCTTATGCTTGTGTTACATGTTAATGCTTTCATATGTATATCATGTTATCAATTCCATGTTATTTATAAGAAATAGATCATTATCATTTTGTCTTGATGGGTTTTTGTTTCTGTAGTTGTGCAGGCACTTTCCAAGCAATTTAAGTACAGAAAGGAGTAGCGAAATCGGTCAAGGGAGACAAGGAGCTAGTGAAAATTACAAGTAGGTTTCTCTCGTCTTTGTTTTATCTGTTGATTATAGAATAATATTGAGATTACTTTGTCTGTTGTTTCTAGATCCGCTACTAGATCTAGAGGGTTAGGCATTTGTCCAAGAACACTAAATATTCCCTAATCAAATTGGCGACCACAGTGGGAGATAGTTTATCCTTCTTAGTAGCTTATCAGCCTCTTAAGACATTTCTATATATTGTACTTGTGGTTGTTTATTGATTTCAGTTCTCTTTCATTGAAAATTCAACCAAAACTGTGAGAAAATTGCATTTAGAATTGATTACTGTCATCAACGCAGTCTGATGAAGGAAACAGTGCGTTGCAGTGCACTTCCTGCATAGGTTCAGTGTGAATCATCACACTGTCTCTAACTACTGCATGTGTTGATCCCCTTAGGGTCAGTTTCCCATCTAGGAATTGAAAGTTTTTGCCAATTTTCTCTTATTTGAATGAGATGCTGAATGTCAATGATGCTTTGTCTCTAAAAACTAGTTTTCATCTCCTAAATTTGGCCCTACTTAGACTAGATTGTTGGATGTTTTTTATGTATTTGATTTATCATTCGCAATCCACTGTCGAAAGCTAGTTTTGATCAATTGTTTTGTCAATAGAAAAGTGTTGTAAAATCGTCATTTTCTCTAAAAAATGAAGTGTCGTAAAGTCTTCCTTCATAAATAATCGATTGATTTATTTGTGCATTTGATTTGTATTTTCATCTAAAGTGTCAAAAATCTTCATTTCTTTAAAATCGAAAGTGGTGTACAGTATTGCTTTCCCTTTTAAAAGAAATTTTCATAAATCATCAATTTTTGTGAAAAGAGTTTTGAATCATTTGTGCATTAGTTTTTCTTATTGCATCATTCACATTAAGAGACACTGAAAAGAAATACATGCAATTTTCATTTTAGATCTTGAGTTTGTGTGTTCAAAAAGAATTGTTTAGGGAATTGTATTAGTTTGTGTTGTTTGTTTCTTGTTCAATAAGTACTTCTATGCTCTAGCCCTCATAGTTAGGATTTTCATTGTTGAAACTAAATGGAAAGAGTGCTTCTCATTCTAGTTGCATTCTTAGGAATTTCAGAACACATCACACGGTGAACCTTGAAAGGAAAATACTTAAGAAAGATCAACTTAAAATTTACATCAATTAATCTAACAACGCATTGGAACTTAACAAAAAACATCTAGAGGTCTAGGTTAGAGACATGTTCTGGTGTCTTTAAAGCTAGTGGCTGTCATTTTCACTGAAGGTTGGTTGATTCCTCCTCTCTGATTCGATAAGTGCTAGTACGGACTTGTGCTCCCTGTACCATCGCGTATATAGTGGGTGACCCCAATAGGTTGAAATCCTTTATCCCTAGGATGTTGAGTCTGCCGCCTTACCAAACGCAATGCACTGAACACAACATTCAGGAAGATTGACTGCCATACGTAAAATCCTTGGTAATTTCTCTTTCATTTATCACCAAGGCGTATGTTGTAGTTTTGCAATTTGTCTGGTAAACCCTCTTGTCTAGAATTTCCAAAGCAGTCACTTTCCTTCCTTTTTCACTCTTTAAAAGTAAAAGGATCATCTGATCACTTGTCCTTTCAGGCTCATTAAAATTCAAAGGCGACTAGAGTCATCTTTTGTTTTTTCTTAACTCTTTAAAATTGAAAAAGCAAAGTTGTGTTCCAATGTAGTAAAAAATTAATTGACCAAGAATAACATCCTCATTCCTTAGTTGATTTTAAGTTGATAAAAGTAATCCAAAATCATGGAGGAAAATCAACCCAAACCCCATCGTTTGCGGAGAACAACGAGCCAAATGCCTTTGCCTCCTGAAGCGACACCAATTTAGACAAAGCGGTCTCATTTAACTGATTCTAGTACATCAAGAAATCCTAGTTCTTCATCTAGGTTGCTTGAAACATTTGTTTATGTAGCTATAGAGACTTCAGTTACTCTGATTATTTCTAGTACATCCATTCCTAAAGAAGAAGTTTCATAATTACCTGAGGACATTAGTACTAATCCTAGGGTAACAATAACCGTGGTTTTCTAACAACAAGTTGATACTCAAATTGAAACTATTCAACCAAAAAGTGCTTCTGAACTTGAAATGGCTCAACCAAGAGTTGGTCTAGAATCTATCGCAGTTCAAATAGAAGTTACATCTGAACCTAAAGTTGTTCAAAAACCTCCCTTTGAAACTGTTGTTCATTTACATGAACATTTGGACTTCGAATTTAAACATTCAGAAGTTGTTACCTCTCAGACATCAGTTACTGTTGAAACTACACTTTCATCAACACAACCAAAAATCTTTAACGGACCTGATGGTCAACCTCTTCCACCAAATTTGATTGCCATAGAGTAGGAATTAGTAGAAGATTCCACACCTGGAACCCCATTTCACTTTGGAACTGGGCTTTATCTTTACCCTACTACTACTCCTGATTACTTTGCTTCATCTGATCTTGCTTCCTTGCAAGTTCTCGTCAAATCTTTAGGACAAGTTTTGGGACAGTTAACTATGGCTAAACAACCGTCAACATCCAAGATTGTATCATTTGACACAGATGCAGCAGAACCTTATGTTGTAACTCCTTCGATATTTTCAACCACACCTGAGTCACACCTGTATGGTGAATCATCTGTCTCGATTGGTTACCAATAATTGTCTGGAACCCACTCAGGGGTTGCTTCTACACCATGGTCATCACATATGTCCGCAACTGGAATTCTATCTGGTTCTTCTATAATGAGAACTCAAAAGTTTGATCCTGCACATCAGTATCAGACTGGGCAATCTAGTCAACAAAGACCTATGTATCCATTAAATACTGGATTGCCACTATATGGAGAGCAATATGCTTATTCACCGTATCCTCCTTATTCCAGAGGATAACCATATGGTAATTTCCCACAATATTCAAGTCAACCTGGAATTAGAGTTTGTCAATGGCAACTAGTAATGCCAACTCAACCAAGGCTGGTGTATCCAACACAACCAATGTAAACTGTGTCAAATATTCCTACGACACCTGTTGCTACTATTGTGCCACAGTCACAAGCTCAAACTGTTGTATCTCAACCGGTACAAACTGATCCTTCTTCCTTGCAACCACAAGTTTCAAGTCAAGAAGTTCAAGTTTCTCAAGTTGTTATACAATAGCCACTTGTTTCTGGAGCTCAGCAACAACCTCAGGTTAGTATAGCTTTATTTGGATTGTCCCAGGCTTACACTAGTATAGTTGATTCACAACTTGGTCAACCTTTCATTACTGGGCAGTAACTGTTGGTTCAACAACTATAGTTGCCACAATTCCAACAACCCCAATTCCAATAGTTCCAACCTCAGTTTGGCGTTATCTCTAGAAACTTTTGGAAATGCAGAGTTGAAACATGAATTAATAAAACATCAACACTTTTTCCTGAATATAATTGGACACATAATCTGTAAGTACTGCAGACACAGTGAATTTCTCTTGGAGATTCATGGAAGTAACAGAAAGCACGAATCAGTTGGCCTACCTTTAGATTTCACAGGTCCAAGCGATATCACAAATGTTGACAGATAAAATTTGGGATAGAATTAGCCAAATGGAGTAAAATCGTATGTACCTGAGGAAATATGGTTCAGGCAAATGCATTATATAGAGAGAGAAGGGCTCGCGCAGTGTTACAGATGTTCTTCAAGAGTCTACACATGGCATGAAACTCTGGAGTTCACTGGATGTTGCAATTCCTTGATTTGAGTCTACAGTGTACACACATTACGAAGCTCTTGACATCTCTAGATGTTGCTATGCTTTAATTCTTTATAATTTGTCCATTATCCTCTCCTTGCGTACTTTCTTTCTATTTGATATCGTGGGGAGTGACGGGCTCCCACCAGTGGTTAAATTGGGCATTTATTTGTATTTTGGTTTTTTTTTACCTTTGCCATCTTAAAATCTTTATGTCGGCACCAAAGTTAATTTTTAATTGAGCTGTTTTGGAAGTTTTTCTGTGGGTTTTTCTGATCTAATAGCTCTAAAATTGAGCAGGAATTTATTGAAATCACAAGCTTGATGAGTAACCCCTACACAATCAAAGTGCTTTGGCGGTTTTCAAGGTGCTGAATCCATATACACAGAAAAAAACCAGTTTAAATAACACAAATCAAGATTTCGCCTCAAAATTTTCCATATCCAAAAAGTCACACTAAAAACAACTCCATTTTTAATGAGTGAAATAATAATTTAATGGTATATATATGATAGAGAGATATTTATATATTTTAGATATAAGTAATTCTAAAGTGGACTAGAAAAGAAAAAGGAAGTAGGAAGTTAGATCTCCAAGAAAAACACTTATTGCATGGTGTTTATAGACTTTAAGATAAACACAAGTTGTGCATTTACTACTTTTGCTATGGGTCTTAGATATGTTTGTCTATGTTGCAATTCCCATCATGCAATCCCACACCATGCACTCTAAACCCAAAATTTGAAACTAAGTGTTCACCAATGTGTCATCTATATGCTATATAAGGGTCTTTTAGTTGTCCACTAAAAAAAAAAAAAATAAATAAATAAAAGTGACCTAACAATTTTTTGTTTGATTTTGAGGGTTTTCATGTACTTTGTTGAGTGTTAGCATGGTCATGATAGATCCCAATTTTAAAAAATGGATTTGTTTCATAGTTGGAAATGGAAATATCGAATGGACAATTAACATGGCTTATGTGCATTCCATAATTGAATTTGAACATGACTAGGGTTGGGCCTTTCAAATATTGGGATGCTTGCTAGAGAAATCCATCCTCATTGACTAAATAATCATGAACGTCTTCAAAGCTTATGCCTTATATATTATTATTGCTTGAAATATTAGAATCGTCTCAAATCCCTATTTAAAAGTAAAAGTGAGTTTAATTTTGTTTTATTATTTATAAGGTCCTTCTTCAATCCAATTCATCACATTGAAAGTTGAGAACAAATTTTCCTCTTCAAAATACATTATATATAACGGGTTTGAGCATGCTAATTGAGAACTTTTGCAGAATAATTCAACATAATTTGTAAAAGCTCTAAAATTGCATAAGCAATAACTATACATAATTTTCCTAAATCATTGGCTAATTTTTAAAGTAACTATCGTGATTCAATATGTTTGTTTTTAATGTGTATATATATCATTTTACTTTGTTTCATTTTATTTTATAGTTAATCAAGAATTAATAAGATAGAATACAATTTATATGGACAAAAAAATAATGACTTGCTAAAGGAAACTTAAAAAAGAAACTCGTCATAAAAAATTTACTTGACAGGTAGAAGTGCCAATCAATCACACTAATCACACTGTATAATATGTTTTTGGAGGTGTAATCTAATTGTAATTTTTTTTAAATCAAGTATGCAACTCTTAATGAAATTGTTGTTGTTGTTTTTTTTTTTTTTTTTTTTTTTTTTTTTTTTTTTTTTTTTTTTTTTTTTTTTATAAATTTAAATTTATAAGATTTTTTTAATTTAAATTATATTTTTAATATATACAAATTCAAAGTAGTGTAAAATGTTGGATTATTTGGATTATGTAACTTTATAGCTTACATTTTTATTTTAATAAAAATATTATAAAATTTAAATAAAAATATTATTATTTTAATTAATATTTCAATTACACATATTTCATTGAGTTAAGTTTAATTTATTAATCATTAAACATTTGAGTAATTTAATTAAATGATTGTTTAATTTTTTTTAAAATATTTTTCTGTTGATTTAATTAAATTATATATTGAAGTTTAAAAAAAAAAATTACTAAATTAAATGGTTATCAATCCATGATAAATATCAAAACACTATTTTTATGATACATCACAAATTGTGAAAATTAAAAAAACAGAAAAAATTACTAAAATTATACACTTGATTTTAAAATTATTATTATTATTATAAAAATAATTTATATAGGAGATAAACATATATGAATTTAAGAAAACATGTAACATGATTCGTAGCCATGGAGATTCGCCTCCTCTTTATTAAGGAGATTTGTAACTTCTAACTAGACTTTTTTATAATATCATGGACTAATACCATGTCTTTGTTGAAATATCACATATAATTGTTAACAATTAATAATATCATTCAATAATGCACAACATCACAAACAGTAAACAACAAATATTTACGTGGAAACCCAAAAAAGAGAGAACCACGGAATACTTTTAATATATATCATAGAAGTTACAACAACACGAAGCACCAACTTCCAAGATTATCCAACACCAACTGGAAGGACGCACCAACTCCCTAGTTTTATTAGCCCCAACTGAAAGGATGCACCAACATCCTGCACACACCAACTTGCTACACCAACATCAACCTACCCTAGCACCACCCTACCACCCTGAAGTGTTCTCAGAGGCCAACCTGAAGGAGACTTCAATATATGTCTTACACCAACATGCCACCCTTAGGGTTGAAGATGTTCTCGGGAACCTACTTGAAGGGGTCTTTGGTCTCCTTTATCCACCACCCAACCACCCTTAAGATAAGATAACACAATATATTATGTTTCTTAGCCGCTGCTCTTAATCACTGCACTACACATTCATTTTTCAATCACTATAATTGTTAATAACACTATTGAACTATCACTACACTACCCATGCTTTATCACTATAATGTCCGTTATTATATACACTGTCATAATAATATTATCATCAACCTGTCATGCATGATCTTGCTCATCAATTTGGTCATATAAAACTCATCTCAGAATATGCTTATTCTGTTGAAAAATGCAGCAAGAAATTCTCAATTTGGTTTTGCCTTGATTAAACTGACAAAATTCGAATTTCCACATCAATAAACAACTTGCATCAATTTAACTTGCGTGACATGGCTTGTGTCACTCAGTTTACTCAGTAAATTATCATTGGAGTTAGAGTTCAATTAAGCATGTGTGATTGCTCATCTATAGCAATCAAGATCAGATATTTCAAGTTGTTTTCAGTTAAACTAGTTCCAACTGTTGGAGGAACTAGTTGAAGGTTAGTTGTGTAGTGGGACTTCATTCTAACTCAATGATCATCTATTTAACTGATCGATCAACCCAAAACAACTAGTGGATGTAGAGAATTTGAGTTCCCCAGTTATGGTGGAGATTCTAAGTTGGTGTGACATCAGTTGTAGGCTAGTCTTGAGTGTACATGTGTTGCATCCAGTTAGATGATCAACCTTGGTAATTGCGCAATTATTTTGGAGGAAATTCCTAAAGAATAGGGGGGCTAATTTCCTCAGAAATTACGCAAGGAAATAAGGGCTAAAGAAAAGGCAGAAATTGACTTAACTCTAAGTAAAAGATTCTTAGTGAGTAGAGAGATAAGTTATTCACTTATAACTAAGTCTGGGTCAAAGCTTCTTAGTGAGTAGAGAGATAGGTTATTCACTTACAGGTTTTGCTCAATTGAGCAAAGCAATTGTAATACATCTATATTCATCAGATTAATGCAAGTAATGATCCAAGATCTTTTACTTATAAATGCATCAAAATTACATGAAACGAAGCTTATTAACCATGGAACTTAAAATAACATGAAATAACACAATAAGAAAGAAACCATGACACAAATATTTGATTACGGAGTTTGTCCAATTTGGACCATCTTCGGGCCCTGCTCAATAGTGGGGAGGCCTTCTTTCATTAAGTGGCATAAAAAGAGATAAAAGTAGAAACAACGTTCATTTACAATCCCTATACCTCCAAGCTGGAACACTGACAAAGAATGGAGAGCCTATCATTAGAAACAAACAATACCACCAAAATCCTGGTGAAAAATCATGCAAAAACGCCTATTTGAACACCCAATTCAGATAATCAGGCTTTCTACACCCTCTCAGAACCTCCCTGTTGCTCAAGGCGAGGTTTCAACCCCTATTGCTAGGTCAAGTTATTGTTGGGTACAATGTTATGAACTATCATCCAATCTCCTCTTTTTATTTGTGCGGACTGTTCCATATATATAACTTGATTGACCAACACTTCAATTTCGGGCAGTTCCCAAACAAATGAAAATTTTTAGTAGGCAGGCATTTTCCAATAGAGATTCCTAGGCCATGAATAATATGCAGGTAACTAAACCTATTTAAACATATAAAAAAAAAAAATTAACATTGTTTTCACATGAATCCCAACAGCTTTATCAACGTTGATAACCCATCGACCTAGAGATTGCAAACCATAATCGGTGGAACCGATGTGGTACTTGTTATCATGATGTTGTACAGTGCTATATGCGATATGTGATATCGAAATCATAACCTGATCCTGTCGAGGCCAATTTTGTAATGTAATTCCCCTTTGTGATTGAGATATGCAATTATCACATTGCAACTCTTCTTGCCTCGGGTTGATTTGCCTCCGATCTGCGAGTGCGATATCGCAGTCGCAACTCGATAGTGCTGGGGGCTGATTCCTTAACCCATAGACCACTTCCTTTTGTAATTAGCGATATGCAGGGCCAATGGAAGCCTACCACTTGGAGGTTCCCCATTTGCTGAGATTTTTTCCACTTCATCCTCTCTTGCCACCTGTCCAAGTCAAACCTAACTTTGACTTGCTCTAACTTCTTCATATGAGCTCAAATTTGAGTGTCGTTCGCACCATTGGAATCAGGATGAAAAGAACATTGATCTAATGCTAAGTATATAGAGTTTCTTCCACTTTGAATTTTGAGCCTTTTTACCATGCCACTGGTACTTTTTAAAGATCCACCTAGATCAATTAAGCATTGGGGTTTTTAGCAATTTCTTTGCCCAGAAAAAATATTGTGTGTATGTGTGTTATTTCTCATTGCATGTCTGTGATTGATGTTATAAATTATGAATTGAATTATGCAAAGCAGTAGAATAGGTTTATGTCTTGTGATTTGATTAAAACTTCATGAGCAGTTGCAAATCTACACCATAATTTCTACATGGTATCAGAGAAGGATTTACATTAGAACATGAATTTCGAAGTTGTTTCTTAGGAGGTTTGAATTTGCAATTCAGTGTCACAAGGTCTCTTAAGAACCGAGAAGATGACTTTCAACGAGTCGAGTCTAGAGTATGCCTTGGAAGGCACCTCTAATTTCATCACATGGAGGCGGTATTAGATGACAATGGATTGCTAGAATACATCAAGGAAAATGTTGCAAAACCACAAGCGTGTGATTCCCATAACCTTGCTCAGTGGAAGAACGATGTAGCAAAGGTGAGGAAAATAATATTTGAGGGAGTACAAGACCACATTGTCACCAATATCCATGGGAAAGAAATGCCTTCTGCAATGTTGCAAGCACTGGCAGACCCATTCTAGAATAATAGTCACCACAAGAAGCTAGAACTCAAGGATAAACTTCAAAATATCAAGATGCGTAAGAATGAAACTATTCAACAGTATTTGAGCAGGTTCAGACAAGTTCATGATGAGCTTGCAGGAGTTGGTGTTACTGTTTCAGATGATAATTTGGTAAGCCTAGCCCTTCTAGGCCTTCCCAAGAGCTAGCATAGCTACCACGTTTCGGTGAATGAGAGGGAGAGATTACCGAATTAGGAATGCTTATGGTATGATTTGGTATAGGAGGAAATAAGGTGAAATACTAGAGATGGGACTTCATTCAAGGGCGAGGATGAGGAAAAATTTGCATTGGTTAGAAAGGGAAAGAAGGGAAAAGGGAAGAAATCTCAAACCATACCAGAATCCAGCCAAGGGGACAAGAAGTAAGATTTGTACAAAATTAAATGCTTCCATTGTCATGAATTTAGGCACTATGCCATGAAGTGTCCACACAAAAGGGCAAGCAATACGACCTTAGGAGGAGTAGAAGGTGAAGCCTTAGCTTCATAGTTCAAGCTTGAATTTACCCTTATCGCATCCATGGCCATCACAGTGATGGGGAGCATGTGGTACTTGGATTCAGATGCATTGTTCTACATGGCAGGGTGTAGAGAGTTTTTTAGTGACTTGAAGGAGAAAGATTTTCAAATTCATATCGAGTTAGGGGACAAAGGAAGGTACAACGTGACTAGGGTTAGTGATCAGGTGCTCAAAAAATAGCGTAAAATTCAAAGTTGTCGGATCGGTGTGGAACTTGAACGACTGTGTAGTGCTCGTCATCCTGAATTTGGTGCAACTCCTTTCGCATGAAACAAACAACATATGCTTCGAGAATCATGTTTTGTTCACTTTCCTAATAGACGATTTTTTTTTCTTAAATGCAGACAACCCAGTCAACATTTTGTACAACTAACGTTGTGTTGGCTGATCATGATTATATGGCAGGGTGACTGTGAAACTCTGATGAATCATATGATGCCAAGTGGCAGTTTTGGATTGGGTGCATTTGGTGGTTTTTGATTAGATGGTTGGTGGCCAACCACAGGCTGACATGTGGCCCAGCCAAAGGCTGCCAAGTGGCATCTCGAGGGCCACCAAAATTTTGGTTAAGGGTCTGGGTAGCAGCGGCAGGGGTCGAACTCACAACCTCCAAGTATCAAGACAACCCACACACCAACACGCCATTCAAATGAGTCTTAACATGTTATGGTTGCGATTTTTATTTAAAATTTATGTGCGCACCATTCCATGGAAAGGGCCAACCCTTGGATGTGCCACCGCAGTGTGACCACCAGCGAATGGAGCGGGGGCCCGACCAATAGGGGTGGGCTGTTAGCCATAGCCCTGGGCACGTGGCCTCCATATAGCCACAAAATTCAGACTTTAGGTGTTAGAGGACATTTAAAGTGTCCAACAATTTTACCCTAAAATTGGCAAAAATGGCGCCTAGTTAGCGGAAATCTAGGTGAAATTGTATGATATTGCTGAATTTTTGGGAATTTGTGGTGCAATTAGTAGAAGGACTTGGGGAAGCCATAAATTTTTCAGTTTTTTACCAAATCGGGAGAAGAAAGAGGCTACACATGCATTTTTTGGCATTTTGGAGCCACTGGAATAGGTTTCAGAGTTATCTAAGCATTGTAAATTAATATATTCACACTTTTGAGCATAATAGAGAGGGCCAAGCCATTGGAAGCTAGAATAAGGAGATGTAGCCCAGGCGGGGTGAACTCCTTCATCATGTGCTGTTGTGATACTATTTTGGTGATGTTCATGTCTGTTATATGTTGTTTTTCAATCATTTTCTTATGTTAATTTATACATAAAATTCACATAAAAGCACTCAAAAACTCATGTTTAAACTTGCAATTAACCTCATGAATCCTTAAGCACGTTTACATATTCTAAAGAGGAATTTAGCACAGCAAAACTAATTTTCCCATTCAGATCAAGTTTGGTATCATATCTCTTGGTTTTATTTGTGTAAGAAGGATTTAACTGTTTGCAAGTGAATGTCATGCTTACAAAGTTGAAGCTCAAGAGAGGAGAATGGAAGCTGGTTGAAAGTCTTGAAGTTGGATCAAGGAGAAGGAGTGCAAGGTTTCCACAAACTCCACCATTAGTTCTTCCTCAAGTTTTAGTTGAAGCTTCAGTGCACACGTCACATGAAGGGGAGCCTACAAATATGGTAGAGGATGAGAAGGTCTTTGGGAAGGCTTTCTTTAACATGACAGAGATGGTGAAGGTCCTCTATGAAGAGAGGAATACCAGACTACAGGGTGAAAGCTCCAAGCCTCCAAAAGGAGAAGGTTTTTAAAGAGAATGAGGTAATGGAAATGGAGGTAAACCTCCACCCTCTCCACCATCTTCTTCATCTTCATCTTCAGAGGCATCTTCATCCTCTTCCACTAATGCAACCCTTACTCATACTCATCAACATACCTCAAAAGGAATTGGTAAAACACCCTTGTTAAAATTTTTTGTTAAACTTGAATTGCCCATGTATAATAATGAAGTGAATGTAGAGAAGCTTGAAAATTGGGTTCATTAGTTGGAGGTCTATTGTAGAATTCAAAAACTTCAAGATGATGACATAAACAATCAGCTAGCTTCGTTAAGGATGGAGGGTGCAACACTAATATGGTGGGAATCAAAGACATAAGAAGAGATAAAAAAACACAGTAAGATCTCAATTTCTTGGTCTGATTTCTATGCATAAAACCATCATGAATTGGCAAAACTTTAGACAACTTAAAGGTCAAAATGTGCAAGATTACACCCAAGAATTTAGAAAAAGGTCTCTAAAGTTAGGTGTATATTTGCAATCACAAGACAAATTGTTGAAGTATATAGGGGGTTTACACAATTACCTTAGGCATACTATCCTTCTGCTTAATCCCAATAATCTAGATGAGGTGCGTGTGCAAGCCACTTATCTTGAGGCAAGAGGAAAAAATACTCCATAAGAGGGTAGTAAAAATCCATTTAAGGGTAAAGGAAAAGAAAAGGGTTTCAAAGGGAAGGGAAAGAAAAATGCATCCATTAAGAAGGAAGGAGATAAATTAACATGCAAATATTGTTCCAAAGAGGGTCACAATGAAGCTCATTGTTGGAAACTTCATCCTGAGATGAAACCAAAGAAATTCAACGACAAGGGAAAACAAAAGATAGCTGCAACCACTCAACAGGATTTGGGATCCGATTTGGGTGATGAAACTAAAATTACAGCCATGGACATGAAAGGAAAAGAATCCATTGCTAGCACTAGTACTTCAAATTTACATAATGAAACTCCAAATTAAAAGAAGAGGATATAACTTTTTCACACAAGGGTAATCTCAAAACATAGCAAAATTGATACTGTTTTCGATACTGGCTCTCAAGCCAATCTTATCTCTGAAAACATTGTCAAAATTTTAAAATTGGAAACCATTCCACATCATAAACCATATCCATTAGGATGGGTGTGTGACAATGCACAATTCCAAGTAACTAGAAAGTTTAAACTGAAATTCACTATTACTGCAAATTTCACAAATGAAGTGGAACTTGATGTTGTGCCATTAGACATGTGTGGTATAGTTTTGGGTAGCTCGTATCTCTATGACAAAAAATTTATCTACCATAAACATGAAAAAAATACCATTTGTTCAAAGATGGAGTAGAATACATTATAAGAGCCCATAGCAAGAAACTAAATCTTTCACTTGTTAATGTAGGGCAGATGAAAAGACTAATGAATTCTAGCAATAATTTTGTGCTTCTAATGATCAAACCCAAGAATGATATTGATAGTGAATCTTTTCAAGGTTATGGCTCAAGATTGAAATCTGAATTGGTTGATGTTATTAACCAATATCATGAGATGTTTTAGTAACCAAAAGGATTTCCTCCCAAGAGAGGAATCCAACATGAGATACAGTTGCAACAAGATAGTCCTCTTCCTAACATTGGCATGTACAAGATGTCAATGATGGAAAGTGCAGAAATTAAAAAGAAAATTCAAGATTTGTTGGATAAAGGGATCATCAGGCCAAGTTCTTTTCCATGTGGGTCACATATTGTTTTAGTGCCAAAGAATGATGGAACATGGCACATGTGTGGACTTCCGTGCATTGACCAAGATTACGTAAACAACTGTTACCCACTACCTAGAATAGATGATTTACTTGATCAGTTGAAAGATGCAAAGTATTTTACTAAGTTGGACTTAAGGAATGCCTACCATCAAATTAGAATTGCTGAAGGAGACATTTGGAAGACAACATTCAAAAGAAAACAAGGTTTGTTTGAATGGCTAGTTATGCCTTTTGGTTTATGTAATGTTCCTTCTACCTTCATATGTGTGATTAATTATTTGTTGAGGCCATTTATTGATGAGTTTGTTATAGTCTACTTAGATGACATCTTAATTTTTAGTAAATGTCGTTATGAACATGTCATTCATGTGAGAAAAGTACTTGATGTCTTAAAGAAAGAACAATTGTATTTAAAGATGTCAAAGTGTGAGTTTGGAAAAAATTATTTAGTTTACTTGGGTCATATTGTTGGAGGAGGTGAGTTGAAAATAGATCCCTCCAAGGTTGATGTCATTCTAAATTGGCCAAGGTCCAAGACATTTACTAAGGTAAGAAGGTTTTTGGGATTAGCCCAATATTGGAGGAAACTTATTGCTAATTTTTTCTTCTATAGTAGCTCCTTTGCATGCATTGACTAGTATGAAAAAGGTTTTTCAATGGGGAGGAAAACAGTAAAAGGCCTTTGATGCATTGAAGGAAAAGATCAGTTCAGCTCAAGTACTTGCACTTCCAGAATTGAGACAGTCATTTGAGATCCAGACTGATGCTAGTGACTACGCCATAGGTGCAGTCCTCATGCAACATGGTAAGCCTATCTGTTTTCATTCAGAAACTTTTAATGGTGCATTGATTAATTATCCTACATATGACAAGGAATTGTATGCATTGGTGCAAAGTGTGAAAAAGTGGAAACATTACTTGATGCGTAAGGAAACAATCATTCACATTGATCATCATCCATTACAATACTTGCAATCTCAATCTAAGTTGCAGCAATCAATGCACTTACAATGGATGGGTTTTCTTCAACAATTCCACTTAGTAATAAGGTATAAGAAATGTATCTACAATAAAGTTACTGATATTATTTCTAGGCCTATTATTGGTGCAACTACTTTACTCAAGCATAATTTCGTTTTGCATGAAAGTTATATTGAGCAGTATGCATTAGACAATGAATTTTAGGATGTTTATGAAAGCTTAGGTCAAGGTAACCAAGTAGTGGAATTGGATTATAATTTGCATGATAACTTGTTATACCACCTTGGTAAGCTTTATATTCCACAGGGAGCAAGAGTCAACATCATAAGAGATGAACATACTTCTCTTATTGTTGGTCATTTTGGTGTAAGTAAGATGGTGGCACATCTATAGAGGTATTGTTATTAACCTCGTATTCTTGAAAGCATGTCACGTTTTATTAAAGGATTTTCATTATGTGCAGTCACTAAGCGTAGCAATAGGAAGTAAGGATTGTACACACCACTTCTGGTTCCTTCATGACTATGGGAGATTGTTTCTATGGATTTTGTAGGAGGTCTTCAATTATCAAAAAGAGGTCATGATTATTTGTATGTAGTTGTGGATAGGTTCAGTAAATTGTGTATTTTGATAACATGTAAAAAACAAATTACAGTTGAACAAACTACTTAGTTATTCATTTAGAATGTATGGGTGCATTTTGGATTGCCCACATCCATTGTTAGTGATCGAGATTCTCACTTTGTTTGGAATTTTTGGTCAAGCTTGTGAGGATTCATGGACACCAAATTGAAAAAAAGTACAACATTTCATCCACAAACAGATGGTCAAACAGAGGTGGTGAACAGGATAATGATACATTTTCTTTGTGGGTATTGCAGCAAGAATCCTAAGTTGTGGGATGAACATTTGCACTACATTCAGCATGCTTACAACCGGGCCAAGCACTCTTCAACTCAAACATCACCATTTGAAGCATGTTTGGGATACTTGCCTAAGTCTCCTTTGGATTTCATTTTTGGAAAGGATGTTTCTAATGATGGTCATAGTGACATAGAAAAAGAAAGAAGGTTCATTGAAAAAATCCAATTGGTACACCAAAGAGTTCAAGAACAGCTGGAAAAGAACCAAGGCATGAAAAGCATCGTGTAGATCACAAATTCCAAGTCAGTTATGAACTTTGGCTTCACATTAGCAAAGAGAGGCTCCAAGGAGAAGGTAAAAAAATGAAACCAAATAGATATGGTCCATTCAAAATTCTGGAAAAGATTAGTGATAATGCCTTCAGGTTGGATTTGCCTTCATATATGCAAATTTATGTTGTTGTTAGTGTTGAGAACTTAAGGTTGTATGAGCCTCCTTTGATTGAAGGTCAAAGAGAAAATGTCCAAATTCCTTCCACTGAGGATTTTTCTCCTAAATACCTTGATGAACCATAGCATGACACCATTCTTGATAGAAGAGCATAGTCTTCAAAATGAGGGAATGTGGATTACCTTCGCGTGGGGCTCAAGGGAACAAATCCTTCCAAGGCCAAATGGATCGAGATTGAAAAGGTGATGGAACTGTACCCTCACCTGCTAGACAACTAAAAGTGATATTTTGGGGTCAAAAAGGCTTCCAGTGGGGAGGAATGATCAGGTGCTCAAAAAATAGCTCAAAATTCAAAGTTGTCAGATCGCCATAGAACTTGAACAACCACATAGTTCTCGTCATCCTGAATCCGTTGCAACTCATTTCGTATGAAACAGACACTGTATGCTCCTATAATCATGTTCTGTTTGCTTTCCTAAATAGGTGAATTTTTTTTAAATGAGGAAAACCCAGTCAGCAGTCCATACAGATGACGTGGCACGAACTGGGCATGCGTATGTGGTAGGGTGACTGTGAAACTTTGGTGAATCATATGATGCCAAGTGGCAGTTCTAGATTGGGTGCATTTGGCAGTTTTTATTGGATGATTTGTGGCCAACCGCAGGCTGACACATGGCCGAGCCAGGGGCAGGCATGTGGCAGCCTAGGGGCCACTAAAATTTTGGTTAAGGGCCTAGGCATCAGTGGCGGGGGTCGAACCTGCAACCTCCAAGTATCAAGACAAGCCACATACCAACATGCCATCTGAATGCGTCTAAAATAGTATGGTTGCGGCATTTATTTAAACTTTATGTGCGTGACATTCAAAGGAAAGGGCCAGCCCTTGGATGCACCACCATAGTTTGACCACCAGCAAATGGAGTGGGGGCTCGACCGACAGCGGTGGGCTATTAGCCTTAGCCCCAGACACATGGTCCCCATATGGCCACAAAATGTGTAATTTAGGCGTTAGAGGACATTTAAAGTGTCCGACAATTCCACCCTAAAATCGACAGAAATGTTACCTGGTTAGCGGATATCCTGGCGAAATCGTAGGGTGATACCAAATTTTGGGGAATTTGCGGTGCATTTAGTTGAAGGACTTAAGGAAGCCATAACTTCTTCTATTTTTTACCAAATCAGGATCAGGAAGAGGCAAAATCGACATTTTTGGGCATTTTAGAGCTATTGGAAAAGGTTTCAGAGCTATCTGAGCATTATAAACTGATGTATTCACACTTTTGAGCATAATAGAGAGGGCCAATTCATTGGAAGCAGGACCAAGGAGACGTAGCCTAGGCGGGGTGAAATCCTTCATCATGTGTTGTTCTGATGCTGTTTTGGTGATGTTCATGTTTTTTATATGTTATTATTCAATCATTTGTTTATGTTAATTTATACATAAAATTTACATAAAAACACTCAAAAACTCATGTTTAAACTTGCAATTAACCTCATGAATCCTTAAGCACATTTACATATTCTAGAGAGGGATTTAGCACAACAAAAATAATTTTCCCATTTAGATCAGTTGGTGTAGTTACCTTTCAGAGGGAGTCATGATCCCATCTCAAACATAAGGATTTCATGTTTGTTCGAGGCCTAAAAAAATTTCATATTTGTTACAGTTTTGGAAGACCATGGTTATGATGTGATCTTCAACAAAGGAAAATAATTCCTCAAACGCATAGCCATGAGATAGGTGAAGCAGTTCAGGGTTCATGTGAAGAACCTGTATAAGCTAGATGTGGAATATGGTGTTGCATTAAGCACTAAGGTGGAGAAAGTGCAGGGCTGTGATGTCGGTGAAATTTGACATAGAAGGCTTAGTCATTTGGATAATGGCACCTTGAAGATTATGCAGCAAATAACCATTGGCCTCCACAATGGAGCACTTGAGCAGCAAGATGTATTTAAAGGATGTACCTTGGGGAAGTAGACGAAATCCACATTCCATGATCGGGACAACAAAGCACATGTAATCTTGGAAAGGATCTAGTCTGATTTCTATGGACCTTTCTTGATAGAATCCACTTCCAGACACAAATATTTTGTCAATTTTATTGATGAGTTCTCATGGAAGTGTTGGATCTTTTTCATGCAGAAGAAAGATGAGATATTCTCAAAGTTCATATAATTCAAGGCACTGGATGATAAAGAAATTGGTAAGAAGGTGAAGGCTCTCATGAGTGATAATGAAGGTGAGTACATGTTGAATGAATTTAAAAAAAAAAGTGTGAAAGAAGGAATTTGACAAGAGTTTACAACACCCCACAACCCACAACAAAATGGGGTGGCTAAGAAAAATAACCATAGCATTGTGAGAAAATCGAGGGTGATGTCCCATGACCAAGTCCTACCTATGCATTTATGGGCTGAAGCATGCAACAAAGTAGTCTATTTTCAAAATCGGAGTCCTCATCGGATTCTAGGTGTGATTGCACGAGAGGAGGATTTCTCAGGGAGAAAGTTGGATGTGTCACACTTCAAGATTTTTGGAGCCTCTGTTTACTGTCATATGTCCAAAGAATCAAAGAAGAAGCTTGAGTCGACAACATAATTAAGGCTATTTGTGGGTTACACAGAAACTCCCAACAACTACCATGTGTACTTGTCATCCCTTAGAATGGAAGGTGTGTGAAGGGATGTAAAATTTGATAAGGATAAAGTGATGTGGTGCTCTCTTGAGAGGGAGATTCCAATCCCAACAGAAGAGGATATTTTAGCTCCAGAGGAGGAGCCTCAAGAAGTTGTGGAGTAGCCCCCTCCAAAGGAAGAGCCTCAAGAAGTTGTGGAGTAGTCCCAAGTTGAGGAGAAGAGAGTGGAGACATCCACTCAAGAAAAACCATACAGGGAAGGCAGGAAAATAACCAAGGACGTCGATAGACTTGTGCAGGATGTGAGGGATAATGTGGGAGCTCCTTCAAATTTGTGCAGGTAGAGAAGGTCACTTGATTAGTACACTGGCTACATGGTTCTAATGACTGACTCGTAGAGACTAAGCCATCCTCTTTCGAGGAAGAAATAGAGAAACCTATATAGGTTAATAAAATGGTGGAGGAATACAAATCCATTGTAAAGAACAATGTTTGGGAAGTGGTCCAAAGTCCAGCAGATAAATCGGTTGTGGGTTTGAGATGGATCTTCAATGTTAAACATGTAGCAGATGGAAGCATAGAGAAGTATAACACCAGACTTGTGGCCAAGGGGAAATCTCAAGTTGAGGGAATTGACTGTGAGGAGACCTTTTCTCATATAGCAAGGTACTCATCAATTAGATCAATTCTTACTCTAGTTGTGTAGATGGGGTGGAGGATCCACCATATGGATGTAAAAACAACATTCCTCAATGGATTTATTGAGGAGGAGATGTACATCGAGCAACCAGAAGGTTTTCAGACATTTGATCGAGAGTCTCATGTGTGCACACTCAAGAAATCATTGTACATTATCAAATAAGAACCCCATGCTTGGTACACCGGGATCGATAACTATATCACTGGTTTGGGCTTCACCAAAATTGAAGCGGATGCAAACGTCTATCATATCTTGGTATAAGGTAAATTTCTTATTATTATCTTATATGTTGATGATTTGATTTTAACTAGTGATGTGTAACTGATAATATCTTGCAAGGAGGACCTTGC
The DNA here is from genome assembly GCA_000404065.3 of Pinus taeda. Classification (NCBI taxonomy): domain Eukaryota; kingdom Viridiplantae; phylum Streptophyta; class Pinopsida; order Pinales; family Pinaceae; genus Pinus; species Pinus taeda. The sequence continues at coordinate 340,198 of APFE030526103.1, forward strand.
AAAGGAATTTTAAATGAAGGAAATGGGTCTCAAGAACTACCTCCTCATGTTGGAATTATGGCAAGGTGATGAGAAATGTTTGTGTCTCAAGGAAAGTATGCAAATGAGATACTACAAAATTTATGCATGGAGAGTTGCAAACCCATGGAGACACCTCTAGTGACCAACTGGAGTAAGGAGGATGCCACTTTAGGTGAGGAAGTGGATGCTACTATTTATCGGAAGTTAGTGGGTTCACTAATGTATCTTGTGAACACAAGACCATATTTGTGCTATGCAGTCAACCAGCTGAGCCAAGTTATGGTTAGTTCGACCAAATTATTTTGGAAGGAAACTAAGCATGTTTTACAATACCTCAGAGGCACTACCTAGTTTGGATTATGGTACATACGGACAAAGGGAGTGAAGTTGTGTGGCTTCACAAATATAGATTAGGTGGGGAGCCCATCAGACCGAAAGAGTACATTAGGAGGAATTTTCAATGTTGGGTCCGCAACTGTTTCCAAGAATAGTAGGAAGTAAATATATGTGGCGCTCAACTCAGTAGAAGAAAAATATATGGCTATAAGTCAAGCAACATGTGAGATGATCTGGATGAGAAAGATAATTGTGGTACTATTTGGTCAGATGATGGATCCAGCTGTGATATACTATGATAGTGAGAGTTGCATTGATCTCTCTGAGAATAATGTATTTCATGATTGATCCAAGCATATAGATATCCAGTATCACCATCTACAGGATTGTGTGCAGAGGCAGACAATGTTGCTACGATACATTCCGATAAAGGAACAAGATGCTAACATTTTGAAAAATTCCTTGTCAAGAGGGAAGATCGAGTTCCATAGGTGCATGATAGGGGTGGTTTATAATCCCTTTCTTGCTGAGAGAAAGTTTTGAAAAATGTAGCAAGAAATTCTCAATTTTATTTTGCCTTGATTAAATTGATAAAATTCTAATTTCCAAATCAATAGAAAACTTGGATGAAGTTAACTTGTGTGAGATGGATTGTGTCACTCAATTTACTCACTAAATTCGAGTTGGAGGGGTTAGATTTTAGTTAAGCATGTGTGATTGCTAATTTGTAGCAATCAAGGTCAGTTATTTCAAGTTGTTTTCAGTTAAACTAATTCCAATTATTGGACGAACTAGTGGAAGGTTAGTTGTGCAGTGGGACTTTAGTATAACTTAGTGATCATCTCGTTAACTGATCAATCAACCCAAAATAGCTAGTGCATGCAGAGAATTCGACTTCCCTAGCTATGGTGGAGATTCCGAGGCAATGTAACATTAGTTGTATACTATTCTTGAGTGTACAAGAATTATATGTAGTCAAATGATCAATCTTGGGAATTACGTAATCATTTTGGAGGAAATTCCTAAATAACAGGGGCCTAATTTCCACAAGATTTGCGTAAGGAAATAGGAGCTAAAGCAAAGGCATAAATTGACTAAATCTGGGTTAGAGCTTCTTAGTGAGCAGAGAGATATGTTATTCACTTGCAGGTTGTGCTCAATTGAGAAAATAAATTGTAATACATCTCTATTGATTAGATTAATGCTTTTAGTAGTTTGCTTTCCCCAGAAAAAATATTGTGTGCATGCATGTTATTTCTGATTGCATGTATGTGATTGATGTTTTAAATTGTGAATTGAATTCCGTAGAGTAGTAGAGTATGTTTGTGTCTTGTGATTTTTATTAAAACTTCATGAGCAATTGCAAATCTACACCATAATTTATACATCTTCAACATCACTGTAACATTTCCTTTCCTACTCCATGTAAGGCTTAGATTCATAACACTGTCTACTGCTTCAAATTCCTCATACCAATTTGCTCCAAGTCTTTTTTTTAAACTTCTCAGTAGTAAGATAGTCATACCTAAAACATATTTCCTTTCCTTCTTTACCTGATCAATCCTACGATTCTTAAAGGATGATGGGAACATTCCTCTCCACTTCTCCATTGCCCAAGATCTACAATAATATGACTATTTGAAGTTACAATCCTTAGATCCTCTTTTACACGTTTTATCAATTTGTTGAGATAAAACTTAAAAGGCTACTACATGTTCAAGCTTCCTCATTGGTGTGTCTCATTTCCACTACCATATTTCATATGTACGTTGCAAATCCAAAAGAATTGATTGTTGTACGTTGAATTTTCTAGGAGATATGAGGTATTTACTGTTGTGCTGGCCTCCTTTAATATCACATTACCACTTACTATCCCTCAACACTTCCCATAAGTGAATAGAGTCCCTCATCTCATTCTACATCATTATGAAAGATTAGAACAATAACCCATACCCCCTTTTCTTATCTATTCACTCAACCATACTTGTGGATCTGACCCCCTCCAAATAGAGCACCTTGTGCACTCTCCACACAAAAAAAGAAGAAGCACAACACACTGTATATTCAAATTTGGTCATTGTATACACATATTAGGCTTTAATCCTCACATTTTCCACGTGTGCATGCCAATCTAGTTACATACCCACATGTAACACACTTGTCTAGGAGGATACACTCTCCAATCCAAGCATAGTCATCTTTTTAGCACACAGATTTGGGGTATCAACCCTCGTAAGACTCATACCTTATCATCCTTGGCTCTCTCAACCTCATACAAAACTTGGAAACTTTTTCAGAAAATGTGTGCTCAGTAAAACAATAGTTTACGCCCCTCTTTGTTAACAATCCAAGGGAGATATCATAATGATACTTTTTTATTTGCATAGGAGAATTTCCTTAGAATTGGTTCAAATTCATCCTCATATTGGGTCTTACATCAATCCTCAGATCAAAACTCAAATATAGCACATATTAGACCTTATATTAGTAGCTCAGTACCTGTGCGAGACAAGAAAACAACAATAAAAAAGAATAACCACACAAACACCCTATAATTTTTCTTCCTCTGAAATTTGCAATGCCTCAAACCTTTGTGATTTTCAAAGCTTCATTTTTTTTCCTTTTTCATTACCATTTTTCACACAAATGGAACTCCTATATAGTAACACGGGGGGATTTTAGAGGGGCCAACTCGCCCCATTAAATTTTAAATTTTAATTTAAAATACCCTTAATATAAGCGGGGTGACCTCAGCCCTAAGGGTTAGCCCAATCAATCAAGACAGGGCCTCACCAGATGGGAGGTCACAGGATCAATTCCCGAAAGCTCTTAGGGTCAGCTCTTGTAGTAGGCCACGGGGTGTCAAGCCCAGATTTTTCCAATGGACGTAGCACCACCCGTTGACTGAAGGTGTCCGTGAACCACACGTAAAAAAAAGAAGAAAAAAAAGAAGAAACTGGGGTGACCTCATATTTTAAGAGATATAATGTTATTAATTAAGATTTATGACCCATTTTATGGGGTCGACCTCAAGTTATTTTGGTTATGAATGGATTAACCTTGCAACTAATTAATCCCTTCAAATAGAAGTTGTTATAACCTCCTTTTAAACAAATATTTTCAATGGAAACCAACCTAATTGGTGGGGATTTGATCCTAGCAATGGGGTCCAATTTCTTTAAAGGGGAATATCTCTTCAACTTAGGAGCCACATGGTGTGACACCTACTGTTGGAAATAGTATGATGAGTATTATCTGATAATGATGGTCTTGAAAGAAAAATCACTTTAACACATGTAGGGAAAGTGGGGCTTCATATTTTTGCTATGGGCTTCCTTTTCTTTCTTCCAGGGCTTCTTGTCCATTGGTACTTCCAATTATTACAATCCTTTGACATATGTTAAAGTCATTCATGTCAATAATTTCCATCTTTTCTCCATTGTTTCCTCAAAGGATGTGCTCTTCATGCTGATCACCAATGAATGACTTTGACATTAATGACAACACCATTCAACAATGTCCTCTGTCACTAATGGCAAAATTCATACTCCCCTTGTGATTATTGCTCCCCTTGTCTCCATGCTTATGATCTTTCTCTCCTGGTTTCTCTCCCACTTTGACATCAATGGTAAAGGGTAACTCCTTTTGATAGCTTATTTTCCCTTGTATTGTAATGCCTCTCACAACTTGCCTTTTTGTTAATAAGATTTACTTCAACATTCACCTTGTTCATAAAGAAAATGATTCTTTCTATAATTTCCCTAAGCTCAATCTTCAAATGTCTCATAAATTCATCTTTTTCCATATCTCTACTTTTCAAGTCTACTCCTCATCTGTACATAATGTTGGCTAATATGTCACTTCACTGTTCTGATGACTTCTTCAAACCTGTTGCAATACATATTCCTCCTTGAAAACATACGTGGAATCCTCTATATATTCATGAACCATTGAACTACACCTGAATTAATCAACCAATATGACATGAGACATTCCACAAATATTTCATCAAAGCACTATGAATATGCCTTCCCAAATCCGATTACTCAGAGGATAGCTCTTCAAATCTATTGTTTTTGCTACTTAGACTCCCTCTCTTCAAAGATCACAGCATTGGGAGTCTCTAAGCTGGATTTTTCAAAATAATGTATAAACCTGCTTTGTATGTGGATCATCATTCAGAATCCTCACATATTCGTTTGTACTTGTAGATTAATCATGTTCCCATGATTTTATAAATACTGTGAGTATGACCTATGGGAATAATTCATCTGCCTATTCTTCTTATTTTTATCTTCTTATTCAAACCTTCTTATATAAGATATTAGAGTGTTCTTTCATGGAAGACTCCGTCATGTGTCCATAGTTATGGCATTTGAAGCATTCTATATGATATTTGAATTACGAAGCAAGTGACATATAAATTTTGCTAATGATGCCATTTGGATATCTGTCTTGTGTTCTTGTAAGCTTGCTTCTAGGGTTTTGATAATGACCTCGATAATCATCCTTATCATCAGCTTTGCAATCCCTAGCACTATGCCTAAAATTTGTAAACAAAAAAATAACCAGGAAATATAAGAGGATATATGGATGGGATGGCTTACCTTGATGATATTGATCTTCTAAATACATTCTTCCTTAGATGAGGTTTATTTATTTACTAATCCTTTTCCTTGATTATATCATCATAACTCCTTGGAGTAGAAACACTTTCAATCTTCTTCTCTCTTTCACTTTGATTTGGAATTTAAAGAATGATGACTTTTCTTTCAGGGTTCTCTCCAACCTTGCTCTATGGGGGCTTAGAACTTGTGCCTTCATTGCATGGAACTTCACCTACATAGTCAAAACTGGTTTGTCACGTGGTGATCTCTAGCTATTGAAAATGTCATATTTTTATTTCTTCGACATCTGAATATTTATTACTTCTTTTGTTTTTCTTGCTTCATCAAGTTGGATATTCAAAGAGATGATCTCCTCTTCAAGTTTTCTTTCCTGTTGACTAAAATCTGCTTCAAGCTTGTTTAATTCCTTGGATATTTCCTTGAGTTGACTTGAAAAAATACCTTCTCTTCTTTCTACTTTTTGTAGCTCAATTCATAAGAAAGACACATATTTAATTGCTTTATCAAATTCATGATTCCTTTCCTGCATCTGCTCTTTCTTCCTTTCCTTGAGCCTGTTTATTTTAGCTAGAGCCACATTAAGTTCCTTTTTCTTTTGAATAACTTCTGCTTCAAGTATCTAATTTTCCTTCCTTGTTTTCTTAAGATCACTTAAGGCAATGATCAATTCTCTCTCCGTGTCCACTTCTATTTCTTCTTCTTCATTGTCATTAGGTTCTTTGTTCTGTGCATATATAAATATTGCTCTATCTAAATCATGATCATTCTCACCATCTTCATCTTGATCTATATTCTTCAAGTAAAGGCTTTGAAGGTTCTCCCAAAGCTTTTTGGATGATGAGAATTGAACCACTTTGGTTTTCATGAAATATGGCAAAGCACTTAGAATGGAATACACCATGCACCATACCTAAGAGCTCCCAAATAGGCTTCCATTCTAGATTTCCATAATTCATAGCTTGCTCCATCGAACAAAGGAACTAGTCCAACTTGTTTATTTTAATTAGTTGTAACAAATTCTAAAACTAGTGCAATGTCAAAGAATTCCTTTGATCATTTGGTGGCATTCTTCCCTGATCTTCCCATATTTGTTATCCTAATATTGGCCTTCAAGTTAGTAGGCTACAACTGGAGGAACATTAGAGAAATTTTGAGGTCAAAAATAGGTCTCAAAACAAAAATGTACAACCAAGAGCAACTTTATAAGAACCAATAGGATTCAAGATGATGATGTCAACCATGGGGGATGATTCAACATTTTTGGAGTAAATAAGTAAAAAGAATAATTTTTTTTAAAAGTACTCTTTCAACACGTGTTTTTAACTTATCTCCCTACGGTTTTACTCAAATTTTGAGTGGGAGAAATCGTTGGATGCATAATTTAATTCCTTATCCAAAGAGTACCCATGTTGCATACTTTCGATGGACCCTGCTGCTTGAAAAACGTGATTGTAATCACATTTTTTCATGTACTTCTCATTTTCTGTATAGCAAGGTCCATCAAAAGTATGCACCATGGGTACTCCTTTCGTGAGAAATTATATTATGCATCAAATGAGTGCTCCCACTCAATTTTGAGTAAAACCATGGGGAGATAAGTTGAAAATACGAGTTGAAAAAGTAGTTTTTACTTTTTTTCCCTCGAAAATTTTATGATGTAATCTAATATTATTTTATAATATTCCTTAGTAGGCCCATTTTAGATCTCAAAACTTCTCTAATTACTTTCCTTGATCCCAATTGTTGGAATATTCACCAATACTGTGGGGGGATGAATAGTTATTGAGCACTTTTTAACAATTCAAATATCTCATACAAATATTAACAATTAATAATACCATTCAACAATACATAACATCACACACAGTACATAAGATAATTTTATGTGGAAACCCAAATGAGAGAAAACCATGTAATGATTTTAATATATATCATAAAAATTACATCAACACGAAGCACCAACTTCCAAGATTCTCCAACACCAACTAAAAGGAGGCACCAACCCCATACTTTTATCATATCTAACTAAAAGCATGCGCCAACCCCCTACAAGCACTAACTTGTTGCATAGACATCAACCTACCCTAGTGCCACCCTGCCACCCTAAAGTGTTCTCAGGAACCAACTTGAAGGAGACTTCAATATTTGCCTTACACCACCCTAACACCCTTAGGATTGAAGATGTACTCAGGAATCTACCTAAAGGAGTCTCCGGTCTCTGCCATGCACCACCCAACCACCCTTAAAATAAGATAACATAATACATTATGTTGCATATCCACTACTCTTGATCACTTTACTACACATCCACTACTCTAATCAACATTCAATCATTGTTGTCAATAAGCCTGATATCATTGTTGTTAATACCACATTTGTATTGTCACCACATTGCCTCTCCTTTGTCACTACATTGTCATAACACGACATCATCAACTTATCATGCATGGTCCTACTCCTCAATCTAGTCATATACAACTCATCTAAGAAACTGCTTCTTCAACATCACTGTGACACCACCTTTTTGTAACAACCCTGGGTTAAAATTTCATGTAATAAAGGTTAATAAAGGAAAAATAAGACCAAGTTCATACACGTATTCCAAGCTAAATGTTGGGAAAAACATCCTAGTGGGTGTCACTTTTAGTTTATTTATGGCTATGGAAATTGACAAAGGCATTCACAAAGGAAAAGAGGAATTATTTGGTATTTTATTTATGAAAATAACGGAAAATAGGAGAAAAGGGAGGTGAAGAGATACAAATTTTCATTAGAGGGAAATTGAAGGAAAAATGAAGGAAAACAAAGAAATAGAGGCCTCAGTGATAAAAAGGCTTATGAGGATCAACTCACATCCTTTTGTCAATTTTGTTTTGGGATTAGTTTCAGAGAGAGAGAGAAGAGCACCAAGAGGAGAAAGAAAGCAAGGAAAGGAAACACAAGGAAATCAAAGGAAGGAAAAGGATGATCAAAGAAAATAATGAGAAGGTTGGATCAACATATTTAGCAGGAATATTTGCAAGTATCAGGTTGCATGTGTGATTTCCTAGATGATGTGTGAATGCATAGTACATGAATTAGTTTATTTGGTTCATTTGCTGACATTGGCATGGGTTTTGAAGGGTCTGACAGTGGTTTCAACCTTGCATTTCCATTTACTGGATGGAAATGGTGTGATGTGACTATTTTCTAGTTGATCTTTGGATTGCCGAAAGGTTTTGGAATCGGGTGAGGTGGTCTCAGGAAAATTCCCAAGGGTTGGGGCTGGAGCTAGTTTAATCTCCAGGAATCCCTCAACAGGTGGGTGGTGCTAGGAAAATTCCTCAAGGTAATGGTCAAGAAACTCTGAGGCATCCAAGCTTGTTTTGGTTTCATGATCTCTTGGCTAGTTTTTCCAAGATCGTGATAGCGTGAGGGTGGAGGAGGTTTAATCTTCAGGAAGCCCTGGTTGTTTATACCGTGAGATCCCACATTCATGCTTGGAATATGAAACATGGGTGATTGTTTGAATGAAATATTTGGTTTAGCTCAATCTATGGTTGGGTGGTACATGGAAGTCGCTATCTTGGTTGGTTTTGCATCAGTTAATAAGACCTAGTTTCCTATCGTATTCTACGAGAACTTTTACTTGATATTATGATGATTTTATGGCTATTATGTCATGGTTAATAATTTGGTTATATGTTGGTTATAACCATAGATTTGTAATATGATCTAGCTATGAATTATTTAGTATTTGATGGTTAATGGATGCATGTGCTAAGAAGTGTTATTTCAGCTATTATGAGAAGGAATTAGACCTTCTTATTGATTCTCATATAATTTTCAAATGCCTATGATTAGATATGCATTCATGACATGTAGCTTACATGTTCATTATATGTTTAATGAAATGACTATCATGGTTAGGCCTGGTTAGGTCAAGTTATTATTCAAGTTTTGTAAGTTTAGCATCTAACTTATGTCATTTATCATTATGAGAAGTCTTAGGCAGTTCTGGGTAGGGGTCTAGAGGCTGGCCTGGAAGTGTGGCTTAGTTCTCGGGACCACGGGTATTGAACTGAGAAATTTAGGTTACAACTGCATGGAGAAAGGCTTATAAGTGAAATTGGATGCCTTAAATTGCATGCCTATAGTGTCAAGGGTGTGGTTGGGAGTTTAGGTCACTAAAACAAAGTTCCAACTCAGGGATTGACAACCTGGGGTGTTTATTTAGCTCCTGGGTGATCTATAGTCCCTATAGGATGTCAGTTTGTGCTTATTAAGTGTTAGTTGTAGGCCCCACTTCCTTAACTGGATCTAGGAGGTCAGATCATGTCACAGTGGCACTCTGTTTCACACTTACCTGGAGGTCTTGTAAAAGAAAGTAAATGTGGGAGGGGGGTGTTACACTTTCCTACTCCATCTAAGCCTTAAACTCACAACCCTATCTACTACTTTAAATTCCTTACACCAACTCCAAGTGTTGCCCTCAAACTACTCACTAGTAATACTGTCAGACCTAAAACATAGTTCCTTTCCTTCTTTACACGATCATTCCTACCATTCTTAAAGGATGATGGGAGTGTTCTTATGCACTTCTTTTCTTCCATTTTGCCATAGTATCACTATCCAAAATAACCCTTTGATCCTCTTGTACATGTGTTATCAATCTACTGGGATAAAACATGAAATACTACTACATGTCTGATCTTCCTCATTGTTGCATCCCATTTCCATTCCCAAATTTTAGATTTATGTTGCAGATCCATAAGAATGGATTGTTGTAGGCTAACGCTGCTAGCAAATTTGAGGTGTTCACTACCTTTTTTTCTCTTATCTACTCTCATGCTTCCACTTCCTAGCACTGAACTCTTCCCACAACGAAATAACATAACTGATCTTATCCTATATCACTATACAAACTCAGAAAAACAACAAAGACCCCATTTTCTTTTGTATTCAAATAGCCATACTTGTGGATTTGGCCTCCTCCAAACACAACATCTTGTGCACTCTCTATAGAACCAAAAACATGAAAAACACAATGTATATGAAAATTTGGTCATCATATATGCAAATCAGGCCTGAATCATCATGTAGACCAATTTTGCATGCCAATCTAGTTATATACCCACACACAACACACTTGTCCATGAGCAACTAGTCTCCAAACCGAGTGTAGTCATCTTTTTAGCATGAAAAATATGAGGTATCAACCATGGTAAGACTCAAATATGATCATCCTTATCTCTCCCAACCTCATGTAGCACTTGGAAACCTTTCAAAAAATGTGCACTCAACCCAACAATAGTTCTTTCCCCTTCTTTGTTAACAATCCAAGGGAGATATCATAAACAATTGTTGATTGGAGTAGTAGCATTTCCTTAGACTTAACTCAAATTCATCCTAAAATTTGATATTAGATCAGCCCTCATATTAGGCCTCAGATATGGCACAAATTAGGCCTCAAATAAACAACTCAGTACCTATGCAAGACAATAAGAAAACAAAGAAAAAGAATAACCCTAAAAACATCCTACAATTTTCCTTCCTTAGAAATTTTGAACGTCTCAGATTCAATGTGATTTTGAGAGATTTATTTTTTCCTTTCATTACCAATTTTTCCCATGGATGGCACTCATATATATAGTAATATGGGGGAATTTTATGGGGCCGTACTTGGCCCATTAAAATTTAAATTGTAATTTAAAATACCTCTCATAATAAGGTGGGGGGGGGGGGGGGGGGGGGGCGCCTCATTTTTTAAGAGATATAATTTTATTAATTGATATTTATGACCCATTTTATGGGGCCAACCTCAAATGATTTTGATTGTGAATGGGACAACGTTGCAACTAGCAAGTCCCTTCGAATGGAAGTTGTTATAACCTCCTTTTAAACAAATAGTTTCAATGGAAACCATCTCAATCAGTGGGTATTTTACCTTGGCAATTGGGTCCAATTTCTTTGAAGGGGCATATCTCTTCAACTGTGAGGAGCCATGTGGCATGCCACCTACCATTGGAAATGGCATGATGGGTACTATCTGATGATGACAGTCTTGCAAGTAAATTCACTTTAACAAGTGCAACAAAAGTGGGGCTTCATGGCTTTGCTATGTGATTCCTTTTCTTCCTTTTAGGGCTTCTTGTCCATTGGTACTTCCAATTATTACAACCCATTAACATATATTAAAAACGTTCATGTCAAGACTTCCTTTATTTTCTTCATTGCTTCCTCAAAGCATGCAATCTTCATGTCGATCACCAATGACTAACTTTGACGTCAATGAAAACACCATTCAACAGGATTATCAATACCACATGCCGAAAAAACCGTAACTTGTTTGATAGGACACTTGTTTGTATAACAATTTTTCTAATTAAATAGATTTATACAAAAATGGAAAAATTGAATAACTTCATTTGAGATATTATTTATAATATTTTAAAATATTTTGGGGAGGTTAAATCCCTACCATCAACTTAATAAGATTGATAATTCAATTAAAATTTTGAAAACCCTGTTTAAAATAGACAAACCTATCAACATAATTATCAACTTCTATTTTATCAAAATACCTACAAATCAATTTTAAGTTCACATGTAAAATACATAACCATATAAAATACAATAAAATTTCAAACCAAATAGAAAATAGAACCTTGAAATTTCAATTATTACTTCATATTGTGTAAAGAAAAATATAACCTTAAAACTACAAGCTTCAAGAAAGTTACTTATACATAGAAAAAGGCTATGAGAAGCCCTCTCATCTAAATGACAATGAAGAACACAATACTAAACATTAATGCAAGCTCAATAGTACCACTTATACCCAAAGAATTGGAAGCCCATAAGACCATGGGTTGTGATGATCCAACCAAACCCATCATTTTCTTATGATTTTGAGCCCACGTGTTTCAGTTTTAAAAATCACATTCTTATAAAAATAGCTTGAATATAAATGTCCAAGGGAGAGGAGATTGAACCAAGAGAAGGAGTCTTAAAAATCACATTCTTATAAAAATAGCTTGAATATAAATGTCCAAGGGAGAGGATATTGAACCAAGAGAAGGAGTCTTATGTTATTATGAGATTTTCTTTTGAAATTATAATTGGAGATTTCACTCTAGAGTTGAGACTTGTGCACTACTTCCAAGGATAGAGGAAAGATTGATAACCTAGAAATGAAAGACATGCATAAAAATGTTAGCTAGTGTTTCCTTCGGCTAGAGAATCAAATATTGGGTTTTGTATACTATTATTTGAATTTAACAAAATATTTAAAAGTTGATGATTAGTGAAAAGGCATTCTCCATAATGGTGTTTAGAATATTATGGCATCTTTATGTGAATACGCTATATTAGTCATTTAAGAGATTTAATACTATTTTTATTTCTAGAATTGAATTATCTTATTTCTTTTCATTGAGTATATTTAGATGTTGAAATGTTGATGTAATCATCTACAAGATACATCATACATTGTATTTAACAATTGTTGAAACAACAAACTATTTGTTGTCTAATATAATTGATTTTCCTCTTAACATGTAATTTCCAAAGTGTTTTTTCTCCCAATCAGGTTTGTAAGAACTATTTCCTTATCCCAATTGGGATAGTTAGATTTAAGATAGAAAATAGAAATAGATAGATTGATTAGTTGTATTTTTGTTTAATAGATTAGATTGTAATTAAGATTTAGAAGAGTGTTAATAAAGTTTCATTTTGAGGACTAATATTTTAAGTAGAAACCAAGCCCACATACTAGAGGACATTGACATACCAAAGATGTTGAAAAATGCAGCAAGAAAGTCTCAATTTGATTTTGTCTTGGTAAAATTGAGAAAAATCGAATTTTCACATCAACAGACAACTTGGATGCAATTAACTTATATGGCATGGCTTGTGTTGCTCTGTTTACTCAGTAAATTCGAGTTAGAGGTGTTGTAGCTCAGTTAAGCATGTGTGATTTATAATTTGTAGCAATCAAGGTTAGTTATTTCAAGTTGTTTTAAATTAAACTAGTTCTAACTATTGAAGGAACAAGTGGAAGGTGAGTTATGTAGTGGGACTTCAATCAAACTCAGTGATCACCCAATTTACAGATCAATCAACCCAAAACAACTAGTGCATGTAGAGAATTCGAGTTCCCCAACTGTGGTGGAGATTACAACACAGCGTAACATCTGTTATAAACTAGTCTTGAGTGTACAGGGGTTACATGAAGTCAAATTCTCAACCTTGGGAATTTCACAAGCATTTTGGAGGAAATTCCTAAATAATAGGGGCTTAATTTCCTCAGGAATTGCACAAGAAAATAGGGTCTCAAACAGAGGTAGAAATTGACTAGGTCTGGGTTAGAGCTTCTCAATGAGCATAGAGGTAGGCTATTCACTTGCAGGTTGAGCTCAGATTGAGCTAGCAATTGTAATACATCTTTATTCATTATATTAATGCAAGCATGAATAAGGTTTTTTAGCATATTTCTTTTCCATGGAAAAAATGTTGTGTGGATGTGTGTTATTTCTCATTTCATGTTTGTGATTGATGTTCTAAATTGTGAATTGAATTCCACAGAGCAGTAGAGTAGGTTTGTGTTTTGTGATTTTGATTAAAATTTCATGAGAAGTTGAAAATATACACCATAATTTCTAGAAAATAAATATAGATCTAATTAGGATCTTGATTGGGTGATGAACCCTTGTTGCAGGAAGAATATTTCCACCTATCAACACAAGGTTAGTTTAATAAAATAATTAAATTTAGCATATCTAAATGTCTTGTCCATAGATGCATTGGCACATATTGGCCTAAAATTTATGTTTTGTTGTTGCTGCAAACCACACTCAAATCTTGATTAGATAAATCCTCAAACCAAATAAATTTAAAAAAATATTAATTAAAAAAAACTTTAGTTTTGTAAAATAACTTTTATCATTAGAAAAATAAATCTCATTTTCTCTTCTTGAACCCAATCAACTGAATTTTTGAACTCAGGTTTGCTACCACTCTATAATGATACTCAATCTTCTCAAGGAATTTTTAAGGGAATGGGAAGTTTTTACATGACCTCTAAGGTTACCTTATGGAAGTGAGATTATAAAAAATACTTCTTATGAAAACTCTTTTTTGAAATCACCATCATCTTTAATTCATTGAGAGATTTCCAATGGTATAAATATCATCGAAAACCAAGATTTGAACAAAAAGTTATGCTCATCTAAACATTCACTTTTTGTAGCAATATCATAACATATGTACCATTTCACATGGAATATATGTGGTTCATTTTTCCCACAAGTCTCCATTGGATAATGCCATGTTAACTAACAATGGTAGTCCCTTCCCATGTGTCAGCACTGCATAAAGCCACACTTCAACTTAACACATCAACATCCCACTTACATTCGGATCCAAAATTTTCCATAAATCCCCATCTTGCAATTTTTCAATTTTTCATTTTTCCAAATCTATCCAGAACTAGGATTTTCTTTTTCTTTAATGTGGTTATTCATTTCTTTCATATTCTTGTTATGGCCAATAGGCCTTTCGAGATTTTTGAATTTGAGAAATCTCAACAGTCTCAATTAAACAAAGCTCTATATTTTTGGATTCCCAAATTTGACATCATCTACCACAATTAATGATGCATTGTTCACCATGTGAACTCTTTTGCATAATAATTAGGCACATCGTAACACCTTGTCAACATGATAACATCAATAATATGTCAATGAGCCACGTCAACCAAACATGTCCTCATGCCATGCCATCGTGACACATCATCATGCCACATCAATATTTTCCTACCCCTATGGTTGTTGAGTGCCCACATGGGCTCCCCGTAACTTCCCCATGGTTTGTTGCACTTGCCAAATCTAGGTTTTTAAGTAAATCCCTCTTTTTTATTTTTTTGAATGCCCAAACTTACACTCCTTGATAGAATCAAGTTGTATGTCTCTAAAACTTGACAAGCTCTAGTTCCCATATATTGCACTTCACATTTCCCAAATTTCTTGCAACCTTAATGTCAAGGTCTATCCCAAATAAATTTTCGTCAATTATTGGTTCCACATCCATATTTTTGGAAAACCCCATTAATAAATTTTCTCAAATGTCCAATCTTCCCATGATGTTGGTCTCCATCTCTTAATAGGTTTTAGATCATATTTTACGCACTTAGCAAAGTTTGGATCCCCATTTTCTATCTATATTTTGCAAAATATCTTTATAAGGTTTTCCCAGATGTCTAGATATCCAAAACATCTCCACTTTTCGTAATTTGTTTTAACAATCATTTATATTTTCTGCACTTCAACAAATCCCATTGTCTGCTTTTTCTACTTTACAATTTTCAACACTTGGTAGACTTTGATACCTGACATATTTCAATTTTTTTCTACTTTAGCCATTTCAGCTAGCCCACAATCATGACTTCCATCGAGCCATATGACCAAGGGTTAGAGCCACAATTTCAATCCCCAAATTTCAACACTTCAATTAAGAAATTTCTAAAATTCTAAAACTTATGCTAAGCTTTTAAGTTGATTTTAAGAATTATAACTTATTAGAACAAAAAAAGAAAGGTAAAAAAATATCCCAAATACTTTTAAAGGCTCAAAATTATTCAACAAACTATAAAGGCATTCCAAATTAGTATCCACAACCAAACTATTATAAAGAAGATAAAGAGATGGCCCATAGCCAAATCCACAACTTTCCCCAACTGAATGAGACTATGCTCACTCCTTTAGAATTACAAACTTCACACGGCTAACTCCAAGCTCTTAAAAATAAAGAGGTTAGCATTCTAACTTATCTCTAGAGGTAACAAAATCTCTAATCACAAGCATACAATACAATTGCTCTATCCCACAACTAGCCTAAATTACACAAAGATCCTTAAAGGTCAATTCAACTTATACATTTTTGTTCACAAAGCCACACATCTCACATCTATTATAAGTAACATGACTTAAAACAAACCTCTATATATAAAATTCATTCATTTAAGAAATAATGGTGAGAACCAAGCACAATTAAACATTGATTCATCTCATCATTATAACATGCTCAGTAACCTAGCATAGCAATACTCATGAAACATTGAACAACAATATCATTTCATTAAAAAAAAATAGATACATTTATCAAAGTTAGTTAAGCTTTGCTGAAAATTTGAAGAAGACAAACCCATTTTCTAACCAACCATAGGCTCATCTACACTACAATTTTCTTGTAGCTAGCAACCCCTAAGTCAAATCCAATGCCTTAAAGGAAAATTCACTTAAGAATTAATAGGATTCATATCATACTAGAGGACGTGAAGACCACTCTCTAACAAAAAGAAATTAATATTTTGCCTTTCAACCCCAGATTAGAAGTCAATTAATGCTCAAAGAATTGCCTCTATGTGCATTGTATATACATCATAAAAGGAACCATTCTCTAATCCAATAGTTTGTTAATGCTTCCTTTTTCTTATTACCTTTCATGCTCAATTTAAACAATTAACTTAGAAATTCCTATAGGCTAGCTTAAGTTAAAGGCTTCAACATTAACTTATTTTTCATTTCAAGTAAAGGTCACAACTCCTCATTCGTTGTTATGACTCAAGAGATTTTTGTCACCTTTTATTCAAAGTGGTACTATTAACATCCATGTGTGTGTTTTTTTTTGTCTCTTCTCATGGGATTTCTCAATTGCAAACACACTTCTCTTCCTTTGTCTCTTTGTTCCCAACTACACTCACATGCTCTCCATAATTGTTTGCTCTTCTTTGCAGCAACACACTCCTTTTATTTCCTTGTAGCACGTCCATCTAGCTACAGAAAAATATGGAGTCTCTATGTTAGGTTGCAATGTCAAAACATAAGTGTTTAGAATGGGTATGTCACCCATAACTCTAGAGCAATTCGATACTACCTATTTATTCCCATAAATACAGCTAATTGGGTGGTTCAACTACCAAATCTAAAATCTAAATATTTAATTTATGGTAAGATAGAAAACTCCCCACCTCCCTCATAACTTCCTCTCAAACTTCGAAATCCACATTTGTTTATTTTGTTCTTACCTATTAACACTACATTAAATAACATGCATATTACATCACATAAACACATCCATACTAGTCATCCCAACATAAATCTTAATTACAAATTACCAAACTTAAGTTTAAATAATAACGTTATATCTAATCTGAGCCACATTTGTTGCCATATATTCCAATTTAACAAAAACAACTATCTAAAAATTCCGTTTTTAAACTATATTTTACCTTTCAAACCAACTTCCACCGCCATTACTTTTTTTCTTTCATCATTTCCATTGAACATTATCTCAATAACATTCCTATAATAAGACACTCACTCTAATTTTGTACTAAACCTTGTTCCACTTTGTATTAAGTATTCAACAAATGCACACGGACATATACCACGAGATTTTACATCTTTCTGATCCTTAAAATCTTTCCCATCCCCCATGTCATGGGGAAGAATTTTTTGGCCTATTGCATCCATGAGAGAGAAAATGTTTAATAATTTAAGGGAGACTACAACTATTAAGAGAGCTTAGAATTTGTAGTACATCATAGCCTTTTTGTCAAATTATTTCCAAACCTTATGCTAATTTAATAGGGAAGAAGTTTGTAGTCTATCACATCCATGAGAGAGAAAGTGCTTAATAATTCTAGGGAGGCCACCAACTATTACTTTGGAATTTTTAGTACATCCTAGCCTTATTTTCACCTCATTTCAAAACCATATGCTAATTCTTTTCCCAATAAACGGAAAGACCGAAACTATATTTCCTAATAATTATGCAGTAAGGCGTTCCCTCTTAAATCAATCCCCCTATCTGCCACTCTTCATCGGTCTACACCATCGAATCAAGTGTTAGACGATTGGAGAAACGTTAACCATCGGATTGATACAGTTTCATAGAATATACGCCCGTGTTAACTAAATTGATAGTGCAAAAGTTAACCTAATGAAATGGATTGCCGATATGAGCAGCACAGGTCGAGCGGAGAGATGGCGGAGAGGTGAGGGGCCAAGGCCGAGCAATGGAACACAGCCCAGGATCTAATAAAATGGCTTCAGGTAAAAGATGTGAGGAGGCTCCTCGGCTTGGCCCGCGGAGCCACCAATATCAAGAAACACCCCTTGATTCCAAGAACATTAACTGGGTGAAACCCTACTTTTCTCTACACATATTCAATGTTTGCAGTTGCAGTTTCCTGTGCACACCATAAATACATGATTCCACTACCATCCATCATTTTATTCAAATGCCATATCTGATATTATCAAGTAGTATATGATTTAAAAATCATGTTACTGGAATCAGTTTTAGCAGAGTTATCCATCGATGATCTCAGTGATCATTGCCAACAAATGCTGCATGTGAATACGCTTGCCACTACTACACAGGAGATATATAGCCGTAGAATCTATTCAAAAACCCCACAGGGTTACATGGTATATAAACACAGAGTGGTACTCGAAATGTATTCGCCTAGCGATTCATCAGGTGAGCTACTAAAAAATTTTGGTATACCCATGAAGAAGATGACACATTTGTCTGAGGAATATTATTCCTACAAGGCACCACTAGACTCTTCCCCTTTCAGATGGCCTAGGGTTTGTAAGTCAATGCAGACAGAAGAAGAATCAAGGGGTCATGTGCCTACAAGCGCCCACAGTGCTATAACTTTACCTCCCTTGATTTCCACTAGAACTTCATCAGCATCCCCCAAAGAAATTGGGGGCTATTTCAATTGGAATCTCTCTCATTTAAACAGAGAATTGATTGAAGTCTTTGAGGGTTCTCTGCAGTGAGAAAATATGAATGATTACCAGGATGAGGATATAATTGAATTGAATGCACACGAAGCTGAATTATTTCCTATGAGCGGTACCTTAGAGCCCCCTGCGAGTCCCAAATCGTC
Source organism: Pinus taeda (assembly GCA_000404065.3). Taxonomy (NCBI): domain Eukaryota; kingdom Viridiplantae; phylum Streptophyta; class Pinopsida; order Pinales; family Pinaceae; genus Pinus; species Pinus taeda. Next base: position 359,125 of record APFE030526103.1, read on the forward strand.
ATCATTAATGCCGGAAACTAATTCCAATAGCCTTAATCAATTAGCCCATCATTCAATGACACCCCCCAATCCCATGTGGTTCCTGAGCTGAAGGTTTCGGCTCCATCCAACTCGTTTCCCAGGCTTTTTATAGAGAAAAACTCTGACAATAATGTTACCGATTCGGCAGAAGATGAAGATCATTCAATCAAGAATAGCAATGTCGAAATTACACTGACACCTTTTAGTCCTGCAAATATGGCCTGCACAAATTCACTTTGGCGTGTATTTTCTTGTAGTTCCCTAGGCAAATTTTTTGCGGCAAATCATTGAAACAATAGATGGAAATGGTTAAGCAACCAGTGCTGGTAATTATGCGACAGAGAAAAAACGAGAAATTATGTTGTAGTTCTCAGGGTGTGAAAGATGATGCCCCTTCGGTTAAGTACGAAGAAAATGAGTCAGTATTCATGTCAGATGTAATCATGGAGGTGTTCAGATTTTTTTTCATTCTTTTTATTAATACAAAAAGAGAGTACATGATCTGGTATCTGTCTATAATATTTTTTTTTTATCTCTTATGTCTATTTTCTTTCTACTCTTTTAGAGATTCTTTCTGTGATCTATCTTATATTCATCCATATCAAATTAAACTACATATTGTCCAACAAACACAAATTTACAACATGTGTATCCAACATTTTAACCCCCAAAATACCCATAGCATAGCTTCTCTTATCGGTAAGATTTTCTGTTTCTTGTACATGATCTTGTATCTGTCTATAAAAAAAATTCATGTCTCCTAAATCTCTCATGTCTATTTCCTTTCTGTTTTAGAGTTTCTCTCTGTGATCTACCCTATATTCATCTATATCAAATTAAATTAAACTGCATATTGTCCAAAAAACACACAAATTTACAACATGTGTATCCAACATCTTAACCCCCAAATACCCATAGCATAATTTCTCTTATTATTGTCCAAAAAAACACACGTATGAGCTAGGACTTCATACAATATGCTTCCTGATTACCTTTATGCATTGGAGGTTACAGGGGATTTGGCTGGAGATAAAGTTTCTAGAAAATTAACTCAGGATGTTCAACTTATTCCAACCAAGAAGTAACAGCATAGTAACAAAATTACAGAAACAAGAAATAAGCCAAAGGTGCAACCTCCAAATTCTGCTCCTCTCTCAGATGTACCAAGTCAGCAGAAACCGAAGGCTGAAAAATGCAAACACCCGATGTTATTTAACGAAAAGAAGAAGCTTTGTGAGGATCTTGAACAATTACCAGATGGGATGGCGGTACCCATAATTACATTCTTAAGGAAGCACATTGGTCTAAGTCAGAATGAGGAGGAAATCGAAGTTGACATTGATGCTTTTGATGATAATTATTTATGAGAGCTACAAAACCTTGTTTTTAATTTCCTCAAAGAGATAGGCGAAGGCACTAGAAATACCCAGGCTTCAACAAGGCTTCCTAATCCTGCGGTATGTTGTCCTAGTGTTATGACTGTAGTCAAGAATGGACATATCATCATTTGGTTCTTTTCAATGTTCACCAGTATTTGGTTTGTTTGTCCTTACAAGAGCCACTGACATTTTCTGTAGCAGCCTGTGAATGCTAGGGTTGTATCACAATTGGAAAGTCAGCCCACAAACATAGTTCAACAAGGTTTACTCTTTATTCTTGCTAGAATTTTAAGTTTCTATTTATTCTTTTTAGATGGAATTTATGCATTTCATTACTGTTCTTCATGTAAGCATATGTACATGTGTAGGTTGTGACCCTGGTGATGAATCTGTTGATGTTGGTGGGGATGAGATGCCTGCAACAAACTTCCCTAGTGTTGATATTGAGAAAGAGACGACATCAGTTAACATCGAATGTAGTAGCTCAAGTAGTGATTATGGGTCTTTCTCTAGTGGTATTGTCTTTGGACAGGAATTGAGCCTTTTGATGTTTCTCAAGTGGTATTCTATTTTAGAGTTATTTCATTTACTTTGGTCATTCTTTTTTATCAGATTCTATTCTAATTTATGACTGTCTTATATTTTAAATGTAGTCAAGAATGGTCATATTATCATTTGGTTCTTTTCAATATTCACCAATATTTGGCTTGTTTGTCCTTACGAGAGCCACAGACAGTTTCTATAGCAGCCTGTGAATGCTAGGGTTGTATCACAATTGGAGAGTCAGCCCAAAAACATAGTCCAACAAGGTTTACTCTTTATTCTAGCCAGAATTTCAAGTTTCTACTTATTCTTTTTTGATGGAATTTCTGCATTTTGTTACTGTTGTTCATGTTAAGAATATGTACATGTGTAGGTTGTGACCGTGGCTCTGTGTTCAAATATGGAATTTGTTGTGAAACTTCAATATATTGACGACTGCAGCTAGATTGATCAAAATTTGTAGTCTACTATCTAGTCCCATTGAGCATAGGCAAAGAAAGGAACAAAAAAAGCGGGGGTAGAAATAAGAGAGCCAACGTACAAGGAGATGATAAATCAAGTTCAAATCAAGGAGATACGCTAGAAAAAAACTCTGGCAGTCTAGTGGTAGAGGCCATCAACAAGAGCTTGGCACAACAAGGTTAAAACAAAAACATTTCGATTATTTATGTTTGTCCAAGGGCTTGGTACATCAAGATAGACTCTTACTTGATTAGCCACAGATTTAACTGAAGCAACAGAAAACCCACTCTATATGCAAAGGTTAATCTGTAAAGGCAAGTTCTAAATGTTTGTATTCAAAAGTACTAAGGCTATTTAGCACAGACTAAAAGAGCCAACATTTCCAAAATTTGTAGTAGAAAATTATACCAAGCAAGCATGGGGCACTTTAGATATTGCTTACCAAGGTTGGGCAAAGTAGAAACAAAAAACTTTCATACTTATAGGAGGAGTTTTAGGAATTTAACTATGAAGGATTTTGAGTATGTTGATCAGTTTATGACTCCAATAATGAATAAAGTAAACCAATCAAAAACACATGGTGAAGATATAATTGACTACAAGATTGTTGACCAGGTTTAAAAGAGGCTACCAATCAAATTTGTTTTTCTATTTGTTGTCATTGAGCAATCAAAGAATCTAGCATGGCTTTGTATAAATGAGCTAATGGGATCCCTGTTCTCCCCTACAACATGTATGAACAGAGATGATGACTCCTTGGAAGAATTCCTTCGAATCACAAGCATATGTCGATAGAGGTAGAAAAGGAACTACAGTAATTGGGTAGATATAACAGATCCAACTCAGAAAGAGATGGGCATTCAAGGTCAAACCAAGGAGATACGCCACAAAACAACTCTAGGAGGTTAATAGTTTTTACTCGAAACAGAGTATGCAAGGTTCTTTTTCTTGTTGATTGAAAAACCCAGGGGACATAGGCTCTACATTTTAGAAAGCGCTAGCAGAGCCTATGTATTGGCCAATGTTCATTGTGGATTTGAGTATGTTAATCAGGTTATGACTCTGGAAATGAATGCAGAGAACAAATCAGGAACGTATGGTGAATATATAAGTGACCATAAGATTGTTGAGAAGATTTTGAGGAGCCTGCAAATCAAATTTGATGTTTTAGTAGTTGTCATTGAAAAGTCAAAGAACCTAGAAGTTTTTTCCAAAGATGAGCTTTTGGGATCCCTTCATGATCACTGGTTCTAAAGGTTGTAATAGAGGTTTGTGAACTAAATCAAATTCGAGACACTCTTGAGCAGCTCATATGCTCTACATTTTAGAAAGCGATAGCATAACCTGTGTATTGGCCAATGTTCATTGTGGATTTGAGTATGTTAATCAGTTTATGACTCTCGAAATGAATGCAGAGAACAAATCAAGAACGTATGGTGAATATATAAGTGATCATAAGATTGTTGAGAAGGTTTTGAGGAGCCTTCAAATCAACAACTGCGCAATCAACATTGAATCCCAACAATCCTTCTTAGTGCAACGCCACTCAACACATTTTCTCTTCTCAACAAACCCTACCTGTTGATAGAAAAAGGTGAAACCCTACTTTTCTCTACACATATTCAATGTTTGCAGTCGTAGTTCCTTGTGCACACCATAAATACACGATTCCACTGACATCCACCATTTTATTCAAATGCCATATCTGAGATTATCAAGTAGTATTTGATTTAAAAATCATGTTACTGGAATCAGTTTTAGCAGAGTTATCCATCGATGATCTCAGTGATCATTGCCAACAAATGCTGCATGTGAATATGCTTGTCACTGCTACACAGGAGATATATAGCCATAGAAGCTATTCAAAAACCCCACAGGGTTATAGTGTATATAAACACAGAGTGGTACTCGAAATGTATTCACCTAGCGATTCATCAGGTGAGCTACTAAAAAATTCTGGTATACCCACGAAGCAGATGACACATTTGTATGAGGAATATTATTCCTACAAGGCACCACTAGATTCTACCCCTTTCAGATGGTCTAGGGTTTGTAAGTCAGTGTAGATAGAAGAAGAATCAAGGGGTCATGTGCCTGCAAGTGCCCATAGTGCTATAACTTTACCTTCCTCGATTTCCACTAGAACTTCATCAACATCCCCCAAAGAAATTGGGGGCTATTTCAGTTGGAATCTCTCTCATTTAAACAAAGAATCGATTGAAGTCTTTGAGGGTTCTCTGCAGCCGGAAAATATGAATGACTACCTGTTACCGGCAATAGTGTCCACTCAGATGCTGCTATTCCCACTAAAATGGGTGGCTATCTTAGAAACAAACAAGTAAAGTCTACTTTTGTTTTCCTTTATGAAAATAGACAAGAGGAGAACCAAGAAGGCCAACCTTAGTCTTGTGCTTGATTTCCTCTCCTTCTTGATAGAGTTTTGCTACTTCTTCTTCATCTGCCCAGCTTCAAAGAGAACTTGTGGAATCACAGCAACATACTACTATCGAAGAAACAAAGATCTATATTCATAAATAACATAGGACCATATGTACGTTAACCATACAAATGCATATATAGACAAGTACACAAGAATATGGAGGAAAACTAGAATAGCTTTATTAAGATGAAAAGTAGTAAGAGGATTACAACCATATGTTCTGAACCAACATCATCCTCTAGCTAGGAAGCCCTTCTTCACCTCAAGCAAAGCTTAGATCACCCAACACTATGAATGTACACCAGAAAACCAACAACACTTCTCTATAAGATACAAAATTCCAGCCTCTGGATCTCTGTGATGAGGGATCCATATATAGATGATTACAGAGAGGTGAGTCATCTTTTGGGATCTTGATTAGTGTCCTCTCTCTGATAGTTCCTGCTTCCACTTGGAGAATGATGATCTCTTACATCCCTGGTTGAAAACAGGGAGGCAAGTGTCAAAGGGGAAGCTTCTGGAAGATTCCATGATCTTCCACCTCGCATTTTGTCCCTGCCATTTGTCCATTCCCGACCATCGCACCCTATAGAGGAGCAATTCAGTATGCATCGCACCTTGTACACTAGGAAGGTGATATGCATCGCACCCTCTGCATTGGGTTTTCAGTATGGTCCAGTTTTAACCATTTATGAGCAGTTTTTAGTGGAGAACTTCTGGGAGATGATGTAATCAGCTGACCTTGTTCCTTTAGGCAGTGAAGCAACACTTTTAGGGACTTAGGAGCCCTCAGTTTATGGACATTTATGATTGGGGTTGAAGTGCCCAAAAATGTCTATAACAGTTTCCCCCTAAAGCATGAGGTCATTAATCTTTTTGATGTTGGGTGAAATGCTTTACTATGAGGATCTGAAGTTTTTTCGAGCTGGGAGGCGACCTGTAATAAGATACAATACAATACATTATTTTGACAACATTTTTTCATGATCTAGCTGAGGCGGGCATTCCCATGCTCAGCTTTATAAATTCATTTTCATGTACATAGGACAGACAATCGTCTGTGTGACAGACTGATGATTTGGACTCATCATCCTTTGATTTGGATGATCATCTGTTCGGCAATGATGTACACTTGATGTCTTTATATTCCTATATATATCGCAGCCCAGATGGATGAAACTAGATCCGGGGTCTTCAAAACTCGTTCAATCTTCACTCGGAGTACAAGTCGATCCATGTGAAAAATGTTCTGGAGTCGAACATGGAAAGACATCGCCTTATTACCAGCCAATGATGTAAGCTATTAACAGGCGCGAGAGGAATCACCAATAATGACAATGACCCTCAAGGTACTACAGTACAATTCACGTGGTGTGAAAAAGGACTTGGCGTCGAACACCACGTAAAATATCTCAGTCGAAGGCCATTGATGTAAACCTGTCGCCAAAAGTGAGAAACTTACCATTGAGGCATGCAAGCTTCAAAGTACTGAAAGGGTTGTTCCTAAGTCAACTTCTTGGATAATGAGATGATGTCGACAAGAAGCGACTCGTCACAGGAGGGCCTTAGTGAATCCCATATCAACGACACGGAACAAAGCAAATGATTTTGGAGGTGAAAACAATCTGACAATACAGGGTTCAGGGTGGTGGTCATGAAGGAATGGAGCATGAATGTATTGCAGTGGGTGAGACACATGTGAATTATCTGAATGACTTCTTTTGAACATATCGGCAACACTGACGATGGATTGGTAGCGTTAACCCCAAAGATGGATGGTGTGATGGACCAATGGTGATGACCAGTGAACGGAACAACCCAACCCGGCATGGATGAGGAAGGAAAATGTCATGTTCAAGAGCAACTTTTTACCAATAAATTTTCTTCAAGTTTTCTTCCCAACTTTCCCCAATCATTGCTGACCAGTACCTCTTTATTTTTGTCAAGCTTGAGGAGGATAACATATGCTTGTTCTATAATCCGCCCTTCGGGCAAACCTGTCGCTATATTTTAGCGAGCCTAGCGACAGTGAAACTCATTCTCGTCCATGTGGACGAGTTTGTCGCTATTTTGTTTTAACGAGTTTAACGACAAAGATAACTCGGTCCCTTTCAATTTTAGAGAGTCTGAAATGAACGGAAAGGAGACTCCAACGGTTATTTTTTCGTCATGCAATCCCTTGAGTCCGAAAAAGCGTAAAATAATACAAAAGGGATGAATTTATGATAGTTTTAACGAGCCGAACAAGACAAGCGCTCAATCTTTTTGTGTAATAGTCCCTTAGGTCCAAAAAGATTAAAATCTAAAGGAGGGATAGCACTTCCGATGACTTTAACGAGCCGGAGAGGCCAATCGCTCGAAAATCTTTTCATATTTTATGAGTCAGGTGAAAAGAGCTTAAAGCAGACTCGTTTTCGAGGAACGAGTGATGGTTTCAGGTAGCAGCTAATTCCAGGTAAGATTTGGAATTTTCCAATCACGGCGGTGTCACAAGGATGGCTAATAGAATCACTCTTCGCAGATTTTCTTCGAAGGGGTAAACAATCATATGGGGGTGAATGATCGGCTAAAAACAGAGTGGAGGTGATGATGAGAACACGACCAAGGCTCAAAAGTTGGCGATAAGGTATTCACAATGGTTATTTACCGGTTCATTTTTTAATGAGCTTAAACGCTGGGGGAAAAATTTGCTCATGACTTATGTTTATTTTTTAATGAGATTGAACTATGAGCTAAAACTGCTCGTGGAGGATTTATTTTTTAACGAGCTTGAACCCTGTGGTAACATTGCTTGACAGTCGTATGATGAGAATGTCTCATTCAAGATGCCATTTTTTATGGGGGCTTGCACATTTTGAAGCTTTGTCCCAAATCCTTTCTTTATGCAAGTTAGGAAACGACTAGCCTTACGATTTTAAAGGTTTAGAGGTCCTACAAATTTTAAAAAATAACTAGTTTCTCTTTGCTTACATGTGGAAAGGTTTGCATGCCCCCAGGTATAGGGAAAAATTCCTAGGTTACCATGAAAGTTCCATCCGCATAGCAGACATAAAGCTCCCTTGGCGATGCCTACCAAAATAGACAAGGGGAGTGGCGTAGAGATACTCCACTCACATAAATTTAACGAAGGTATCTTATTCCAGCCTGACCCCATTTTCCTGTAAGGATGGGTTTGTCAAACTAGTCATATATCCCTCGCGGAAATCTACTCTATACCCAAGGTTTTCCTGTCAAAACAGACCAGGGTGCATGCCCCCTGGGTTTTAGTCACATCCTCCTGAATTACTCGCGCTCATCAGGTGGATGGACTGGAGATCGATGAGACATTCCTTGCATGAAGAGACCATTTAGGGATGGCATTTGACTATTTGCGATGTGTGAACCGGGGAATGACAATTGGTATACGAGATTGACCATTTTGCCTTCGTGCGAAAAACACATTACTCTAAAGAGTGAGGAGACGACGGCTTCCATGTAATAAATATAGTCGCGTCGAAGGAGTAGATTATAATCCAATGGTCCTTGAACTACCATTACGTTCATGTGAACAATTTTCCTTCTCAAAGTAATGGGCACATTTGGAAGGATCCCTAAAGGTGAATTGGTTCCTTTGTCGAAGCCTGTCAGATTTCTCATTTCAGGGAAAAGCGATGGCAAACCAAGCACTTTCCAAGCAATTGAGGAAAGCATACTCACAGAATCCCCTTCATTGATGATGGTACCAGCCATGACCATTCTGTAAGCTTGTACAATGATTCTGAATGGTACACTAGCTGGTAAACGGGTTTGCCTAGTAGATTCCAGTCGAAGGAAACGACTAGGTTGCTTGGTGGTGGGACCAAATAGACGGACAGATATGACTCTGATGAACTTCCTTCCTGCGATAAAGGAACGGGAGGACTACCCCCTAGTTCATCGGATTTTTTCTTGATGAAAAGAATTTGAATGGTGTCGTTCTCTTTCTCTTCAATGACGGTATCATTCGAAGATGAACACTCTGAAGGCAAGACCAGGTCAACTGCCATCTTGACCCTTTGACTTTTGTCTGGTATGGATTTAGAGGGTTCATTTTCAATGATAGACGCTTCGGCCGGCCACAATGATGGGCCAGCTAGATTTTCAACTGGTGGAGGTCTTGGCAAGAGTTTCTTATATCCAGGACGAAGTCGTAGCGGTGAAACCGGACGATCATCCAAAACTCTTTTAGCCTCGTCAAGGAAGGGACAATGGTGGACGGTGTGATTTCCTTCACACAACTTACAAGGAAATTTGGGATTCCTTTTCTGTCCATGTGCTTCACTTTCACTGGTTGATGGTGTGCATTGAACATGATCGTCAGAGGTTGATGCCACCAGATTGTGCAAACGAGGAGACCAGTCCCTTAGGATCCGAGGGATGCAGGGACAATCTCGGTGATAGTGGTCTCCATTGCAAATGACACAAGGAGATTTAGGTTTCGACATTGCAGTGTGAGGATTTTTGCTAGATGACGCTTGGTTGCCCCCTTTCGAGCTTGGTTGCCCTTTTTCTTCTTTTCCTTTTTCTCTTTCTTCTTCTTCTTCTTCTCAGTTACTTGATTTTTAGCTTTATCAGCTTTATCAGCTTTATCAAGTGAAGAGGAAGGAGGAGAGGGAGAATCAAACGAAGTAGAAGGTTGGGAGGCAACTCTCGTGTTGTCTAGTTGTTGATTTGACTGTTCAGGAATTACGGGATTCTGAACGACAAAGGTAGAGAAGAGCCAGACAGGCAAACCAATTGTCAATCCTGGAAGTGATAAAGTGGCAATATGGGGTGCACCGACATCTCCCCAAGAGGAGAAGGGACTAGGATTTCCTCCAAGGGGAAATCCTTGGTTGGTAGACTCCATTTTCTCAACCTAAAGTCCAACAGGGGAATCTGTGATGTTATTCCGATTAAAATAAATTTTAGACGCTTTGACACAACTTGTTTTTTCAATTTCAAAGAGTTGAGAAAAAAAAAGATGACTTTAGTCGCTTTCAATTTTTATTGAGTTTGAAGTGATAAGTGCTCAGAGGACCTTTTCCTTTAAGGAGTCTTAAAAGGAGAAAAATGGACTTCTTTGGAGATCTAGGCAGAGAGGATTACCAAACCAATCGCAAAACTGCAGAATACTTTTTACGGTACGGCAGTCAATCTTCCTGAATGCTGTGTTTAGTGCATTGCAATCGATAGGGCGGTAGACACGGCTTCCTAAGGATAAAGGATGCAGCCTATTATGCTCTCCCAATATATACTCGATGGTACGTGGGAGCACAAGTCCGTACTGGAACTTGACGTCTCAAAGCGGAGGAAGCACCCAACCAACACTGAAATAAACAGTTACCAGGTTTTACGACGCCAGAATACGTCTCTAGCCTAGACCTCTAGATATTGTGTGTTAAGTTCCAAAGTGTTGTATCCTAGCTACTAAAGAAAGAAAGTTAAGAATCTTTCTGCAAAGAGCACAAAACACATGCTAAATGCACAGTCCTAAATCAAACCAAGCAGTCAAAATGCAAATGCACATGCATGTATTTTTTTTCAGCCTTCTTAATGTATGAATAATTGATAAGAAAGCTATGTGCAAATCTGAATTACTTTTAAAGCGACAGTACTCAACAAATTTCTTTTTCAAAATGAAGTGAAGGCAAGAGAGACACTTTGCGATTTTGAAACGAAAATTGCTTTTCGACACTTTAAAAACCACTAATTCAAATCATATGCAATAGTAACTATATAATCAACTATCATGAACAATGGGATTGTCTTCTAAAACTAAAAATGACAGCTACGACACTTTCAGATCCAGAAACGACAGTTCGACTATGCTACTTTTTGAAAAAGAGAACTGAAAATGACGCACATTACATAAAAAAAACACTTACAATTCTTTCCACTAAGGAGGCAGAATAATGCAAGAGGGGGGCTTTCACAGGAATACCCTGATTACAGACAGCAAAACTCCAAAATAGATCTGAAAACAATGAGAAAAAACCACAGTCTAAAGGTAAAGTTAACCTTCCCTGACCATCGCACCTGTTACACAGTGAAACCAGTATGCAACGCACCTATTGCACTCAGGAAGTGCGATGCATACAGATTGCCTTGAAGGCAAGGTATGATGGTACCAATGCGAGACTTTATACAAGTTTTCACTCACAGTTCAGGGATTTAGGCTGAGTAAGTAATGTTCAGTGTATGTAAAACACATGGGTGATCTAAAGAGGTTACTATAGCCACCACTTAGGGCAATTAGATTGTTTGCAAATCTATTTTTTAATTCATAAACAAAACCCGAAGATAGACTAAAGTAGCATTGATCTACTTTTTATTTGTATAACAAATGCAGTTCAAAGGCTAGCTGGCTTGAATTCAGGCTCCTTCTATAAGTTTATAAAAGAAACAAAGATAGATAGGCTAACAAACAATCTAGTCGCTCCCCAGTATGGTTTCCATTTTGTTACCGGGAATAGTGTCCACTCGGATGCTGCTATTCCCACTAAGATGGGTGGCTATCTTAGAAACAAACAAGTAAAGTCTACTTTCATTTTCCTTTATGAAAATAGACAAGAGGAGAACCAAGAAGGCCAACCTTAGTCTTGCGCTTGATTTCCTCTCCTTCTTTATAGAGTTTAGCCGCTTCTTCTTTGTCTGCCCAACTTCAAAGAGAACCTGTGGAATCATAACAACATACTACTATTGAAGAAATAAAGATCTATATTCATAAATAACACAGGACCAGATGTGTGTTAACCATACAAATGCATATATAGACAAGTACACAAGAATATGGAGGAAAACTAGAATAGCTTTATTAAGATTAAAAGTAGCAAGAGGATTACAACCATATGTTCTGACCCAACATCATCCTCCAGCTAGAAAGCCCTTCTTCACCTCAAGCAAAGCTTAGATCACCCAACACTATGAATTGTACACCAGAAAACCAAACAACACTTCTCTATAAGATACAAAATTCCAGCTTCCGGATCTCTGTGATGAGGGATCCATATATAGATGATTACAGAGAGGTGAGTAATCTTCTGGGATCTTGATTAGTGTCCTCTCTCTGATAGTTCCTGCTTCCACTTGGAGAATGATGGTCTCTTACTCATCCCTGGTCGAAAACAGAGAGGCAAGTGTCAGAGGGGAAGCTTCTGGAAGATTCCATGATCTTCCACCTCACATTTTTTCCTTGCCATTTGTCCATTCCCAACCATTGCACCTTATAGAGGAAAAATTCAGTATGCATCGCACCTTGTAGACTGGGAAGGTGATATGCATCGCACCCTCTACACTGAGCTTTCAGTATGGTCTAGTTTTTACCATTTATGAGCAGTTTTCAGTGGAGAACTTCTGGGAGATGATGTAATCAGTTGACCTTGTTCCTTTAGGCAGTGAAGAAACACTTTAAGGGACTTAGGAGCCCTCAGTTTATGGACATTTATGATTGTGGTTGAAGTGCCCAAAAATGTCTATAAAACTACCAAGATGAGGATATAGTTGAATTGAATGCACACGAAGTTGAATTCTTTCTTATGAGCGGTACCTTAGAGTCCCCTGCAAGTCCCAAATAGTCATCATTAATTCCGGCAACCAATTCCAATAGCCTTGATCAATTAGCCCATTATTCAATGACACCCGCCAATCCCATGTGGTTCCTGAGCTGAAGGTTTCGGCTCCATCCAACTCGTTTCCCGGGCTTTGTATAGAGAAAAACTCTGACAATAATGTTATCGATTCGGCAGAAGATGAAGATCATTCAATCTAGAATAGTAATGTCGAAATTACACCAACACCTTTCAGTCGTGCAAAGATGGCCTGCACAAATTCACTTTGGGGTGTATTTTCTTGTAGTTCCCTGGGCAAATTTTTTGCGGCAAATCATTGAAACAACAGATGGAAAAGGTCAAGGAACCAGAGCTGACAATTATGTGACAGAGAAAAGACGAGAAATTATGTTGTAGTTCTCAGGGTGTGAAAGATGATGCCCCTTTGGTTGAGTGCGAAGAAAATGAGTCAGTATTCATGTCCGGTGTAATCATGGAAGTGTTCAGATTTTTTTTCATTCTTTTTATTAATACAAAAAGAGAGTACATGATCTGGTATCTGTCTATAAGATTTTTTTATATCTCTTTTGTCTATTTTCTTTATACTATTTTAGAGATTCTTTCTGTGATCTATCTTATATTCATCCATATCAAATTAAACTACAAATTTACTGCATGTGTATCCAACATTTTAACCTCCAAAATACCCATTGCATAGCTTCTCTTATTGGTAAGATTTTCTGTTTCTTGTACATGATCTTGTACCTGTCTATAAAAAAATTTCATGTCTCCTAAATCTCTCATGTCTATTTCATTTCTGTTTTAGAGTTTCTCTCTGTGATCTACCCTATATCATCTATATCAAATTAAATAAAACTGCATATCGTCCAAAAAAACACACAAATTTACAACATGTGTATCCAACATCTTAACCCACAAAATACCCATAGCATAATTTCTCTTATGTTTCCAGATCATATTGTCCAAAAAACACACAAATTTACAACATGTGTATCCAGCATCTTAACCCCTAAAATACCCCTAGCATAATTTCTCTTATGTTTCCAGATCATATCATCAGTGGCCTCCTAAGTAAAATTAATGCATTCAACATTTGTCATTACATCCTGAATAAAATTTGCGAAATGATTCTTACCAGGTTCCTTTGTGATGCCTTGATTTGAAAGTAGATCGACAATCTCGTTTTGTTCCCTATATATATGACCAAAATCCATTTGTTGGAAAGTACTTACCAGGTGTTGAATCCGCCTCATCCAATTTGATAAAATAGGAGGATTAAACAGAGTGTAATTCTTGACCCAATCAATTATGCCCTTAGCATCTCCAAATAAGCTCTCTAGTCCCAGCCATTTCGCTCCTATGAGGACACCCCATAAAGCAATCATTTCAGCTCTATGGTTCCAGATACCTAGGAATCTGAATTTTTTAGTCGGCCCTATTTCTGCAAAATAGGCACCAGACTTAATGATAACTTCTTGCACAATTGCAACTTTCTGTTAACAAATTAGTGCATTCCAACTCCTCCAGATTGACTAAATAATGTAAAAGCATCCATAACCCCCTCCCAGACTGCCATAACAAATGCACATTGAAGAAACAAATGATAAACATCTTCATTCCCCTGCTTGCACATTAGACAAATACCTGGACCAATAAAGCCCCTTTGTTAAAGATTCTTCCAAGTAAGGATGCAGCTGTGTAGTGCCAACCAACAAAAGCATTTTAGTTTTTGTGGTATGTCCCATTTCCACGATTCCTTAAACCACAAGCAGTAATTGAAATCCTTCTCAACCATATTTTAAAAAACTGGAACTAGTGACCAGACTGATCCACTTAATAAATTGGGTTTCAAACTGGAACTGGTCAAAACAAGACTACTTAGGTCTAAATGAACCGGTCTTTAAAAAATACATGAAATAATTAGTTTTTAATAAAAAAACTATTTTTAAGATTTAAAGCCATGATTCCAAACCAATAGAGACAAAATATGCAAGGTTTTCTCATCTATATACCATGTAAACATGAATATAATGTAAAGACGGAAATTTGAAGCAGAAACCAGAGTTCCTTTCAGGTTGGTCGAAGAAATCACTCTAAGTGATTGGTGGTGGTTCACTGCAGTCTAGTGGGATGATCCTCTGTGAAAAGCAATATGGATTTCCTGGTCTCCCCGAAGATCCAACAAGCCAGCTTCTTAATTGGGGTTTCCATGCAACACCAAATATTGCCCAACATCCATCGTGCCATAAAAATCCTTCCGTGTAAGGCTTCGGAAAGCCTTTGGAAACCCCATGCCATCACAGGGAAGAGTAAAACATATATGCAACAATGGAGAGATCCATGCTTTCAGGGAAGAGTTTCCTTCTTATATATTGACCCCGCACCAGGTTGAAAGGGCCTAAATCATTCTTTATTCATGATTCTCTAAATCATCTATTTTTTGGTATTAATAAAAAAATTCTTTGTATTTTCCCAGACAAGTTGAGGTCCATACAGTACCACCATTACTTCTATGATGCACCTATTTACGAATATGGTAGGCAAGAGTTAGTGATGCGAGACTTTGTTCTGCAATTAAAGAGTGTGTGGGGTCTAGGAACCCCCATCCCCCACCTTTTTTTTTTTCTTCTTCTTCTTGAAAAATCTGCCCCCTCGGTTGCAATGAGCATTGCAAAACAACTATGCTTCAATTATCCTTCCACAATCAGAAAGTTAGGAACTTTTGTAAGTTCGTCTTTGTATTTTCTCCTTTTATATGAAACAATTTTGTACTTCGTAACCATTGAATTGTATTCTTTGATATAGGATTGACTTAATGGATATACAGGAACTTAGATCGGAGATTATTCTAAATGGGAGTTTACATTCCACTCAAATTGTTTTTGTTAAAATGGCTTGAATCATCAACAACATAACCACAAGTTTAAGATAATAAGTTATAAATCTCAACTTTGTTTTTGTTAAAATGGCTTGAATCATCAACAACATAACCACAAGTTTAAGATAATAAGGTATAAATCTCAACTTTGTTAGGACTCTGATTCTGTACTTTATCAATAAAGTGTAAAAATCAATGAAGATGATCTGTTAGACAATAGAACCCAGTTTATGATAAAAAAGAAACACTATTAAAGAAAGAAAATTACATAAAATATTGACTTATTTCTTCTATGTTATTATTTCTTATACCATTGCCTTACGACGTTTTCTTTGCAACATGTGGTGCAAATGCTAGTAATATACCACATCTATAATATATTTGATAAGCGGCTGAATCCATTTCTTAATACCTAAATAGTTTTGTTGAGGGTGTTGTTAGGAATGGTTAATTTAAAATTTTTATAATCTAAAAAATATATAATTAAACTGTCCCTTATTTAAAATAAATATTTCTTCATATTCTCCAAATAATTTGAAAATATAATAAAATAATTCTTTAATACTATGTAGATTTTATTTTTCTTTCTTCAACTTAATAGTTTGATAATCTTCTAATTATTTTAAAAGTAATAAAATAATACCTTAATGTTGGGCGGATTTTAATTTTTTGAAAATAATTTTATTAGAAAGTTATAAAATAAGAAGATCATAATTTTTTTCATATGAATACAAAATTTTCAACAAAAATATATATTAAGCAAAGGTTTTTGATAGAAAAATTTTAAATAAATTAAACTTATATGTTTAACGAAAATATATATCAAGCAAAGTTTTATTTTGGTAGAAATCACATAAGAAAAAATTTTAGCCAATGTTTTTGTGTGGTTCATTATCAAGCTCAAATGGAGATGAAGGGGCAGACCATGGCAAATGCTTACATAGAGAACAATGTAGAGACCAGAATTTCAAGTAACGATTATATTTGAACTATAATATTTAAATTATGATATTAATTTATTAATATATTAAAACAAATATTATTAAATAACAACTATATTAAATGGGTTTTAAATTATGATATTAATTTATTAATTTATTAAAACAAATATTAATAAGTAACAAATATATTAAATGATTAGTTTTTGAAAAATAATATTTAAATGAAATGTTATTAAAAAAAGCTAACCAGAATAAAAAAATCAAAGCCAAACTCTAAACAAAGGGAAAGTCAAAAAATAATAAAACCAAAAACCCCTAATCAAGACAAGATCATTTAATAAATAAAAATAATTAATAAAATAAATAAACTAAATTAAAAATAAATAATGCAAAATAAATAAAATAAAACAAAAATATATACCAATAAAAAAAAAAATATAAAAAATAACACACACACACACACACACATATATATATATATATTAAAAAAAACTAATCAATAAATGGAACATGGTCAATAAAATATGGGGCTGAGGTCATTAAACAAACAACAAAAACACTAAAAATAGTTAAGAACGAATATGATGATAAAATACTTAAAAAAACACAAAGGATCAAGAAAATAAACTCATGAAGAATAAATCAACAACAAATACTATAAAAATGATACCAATATACATTTTCTCTATTCATTTAATTTTTAAATTTATATATGCAAAAAACACAATAAAATCAATATTCTTTACTCAACACCTTTTTAATTTATTTATTTTTCCAGATAAAAAAAAAAACAGCATTGATATTTATATTATTATGAAAATTTATTTATTTTTCCAGATAAAATAAAAAACAACATTGATATTTATATTATTATGAAAAATACCAATACATATATCCAAATGTATCTATCATCCGTTTCATAGGGAGTCTTGAGCAAAAACTTATTACATATAGAAATAACATATAACTTCTAGCATAATGTGTCTCATAACATATAATTTTGGTTTTTCTAAATAGCACAAATTGTGATCATGTATGAGTCCATGTAATATTGTATGTTATATAAAGACCAACAAAATTTAATAAAGAAAAGTGACTATAGACCATGTAAATATTCCTAATCTAACAACAAAATTTGCAATTCCAAAAGGTAGCTTAGCCTATCAAGAATGATCCTTCATCCAGTCTATTGCCATAATAGACGAAGTTGTAATGTATAGTCCCTGGCATAGCAGTGAGTCCCATTTTTGATAAAGAATCCATGACTTCATTAAAATATCTGAATAGATGTCTAAATATTATGTTTATAAAAGAACTCCTCACGTGCTCAATGTGGGTCATCCAGTCTGCCAAATAAGGAGCACCAATATTTTCCCTACCATGTGTCCATTCAATCGTGACCTTTTCACCACTACAAAGGTTGATTTGCTCCAGATTTAGCCTTTTGGCAAAGTACATCAAGCCCCATAATGCAATGAATTTTGCTCTTGTATTGGATCCCTTCCCACCATACCAGAACAAGTGAAATTGGTCATCTGGGTTCATCATTAAGACCGCTCCACAACCACAATGACCACACTAAGTTACACCATCAAACCAACCTATTGGATAAACCAAATTTTGAAAGCAATTCAAACTCTTATGAAATTTTGATTTATGCAACTTCTGGGGATGTTCCTCGAATTGTGCACACATCTTATTCGCAATCCAACCAATGTCAAGGAGTCACTCATAAAAAATCATGTTGTTCCTTGCTTGCCATATGCCTCATATAATAAACCAGTGTAAAGTTATGTGTTCCATCCATCATCTCTTCCACCACTTGAAGCAAGATTGCAAAGAGGAGAAGCACCATCCAAAATATAAATGGCAAGTCTTAATTACCCTTCACCAAATCATGATTGCAAATGGACATTCCAAAAAAAATGTAAAACATTCTCATTTGCCTCCCAACACATTATACAACAATTCAGACCACTAATCCAACATTTAATAATATTGTCCCAAGTCAATATATGATTTTTCCAAGCAAGCCAACCAAATAGACTAAGCTTGTTTAGCGAATTCCACTTCCATATCACCTTGAACCAACGCTTTTCCATATTGAGATGAAGGTAATGAAAAATCAATGATTTATGATGCCGACACAAGATTTCCATTACCTAGAGACTCATTTTTTAAGAATATCTTCACTTTCCTTCTAGGTAATCCCTACCATGCTCCTATAGATTATTTACCTATCCCAATAATCAACAGAAGAGCCCCTAAGACCTATCTCTTCAATTGATTTCCATATAGGGCATAAGTTCATCTCATTGAATCTATTCAGAACCTGTGATAAAAAAAATAGACCATTTACAAGTAAAACATTCAAGACTTCTTTAGCCAAAATGTGATTTTGCAGACCAATGATAAGATCAATGCCAACAACAATCTCATTACCATTTTTGAAGAACCACCTCAAAATGTTAAAGATCTAACCACCTCAAAATGTTAAAGATCTAGCGGTTAATTTTTTGGAACCCGTTCCATATATAGAAACCATTTTTAACTATATCAATATCAAATACATATGTTTCAAGTACTTACCCTTGATAATATATTGTAAAATACCACCACATGTTATGACTGTCCAAAAACTCTCTACAACAAAAACAATTTTTGTATCCAATAAACCCCTACCCCATAATTTTAAATTATAAATTAAAACTTCTATATAAAATCAAACACAACAACGCCAATATTCCTTACTATAATTTAACATTAGTCTTAAACTCAACACCTCTTTAATTATAATTAAAACTTACCAAATCAAACACAATCAAACCAATACAAAACCAATATTCCTTAGAATAATCTTAAACCAAATCCCTCTTTAATTATAAATTAAAATAATTAAAACTACGATATTTTTGTGTCTACATTATCTCCACTAATATAATATATATTTTAATTATATTTAAAATACTATTTAATTACAATTTACAATTTGATATCTTCCTGAAAATAATATAATAATAATAAATTCAGGTTTATAAACAGATAAAAAAATTACATATTGAAATATTTAAACATGAATTTAAACACTTGCCATCCTTCCTTTCATTTGAGGGTCGAGGATCACATCCATACACCGTCGTTGTTTGGGAACCCCTAAGAGGAATGCCATACCATTCTTATTAAGATGTCCTATTCATTAGTCGCGGGAGAGGTCAAATTACATCGAAAGGATATTTTTGTCAATTTGTAGGTCAATTTCTCTCACTCAACATTAACATCCATGACCTTGGGTTCCACCTTAACCTTGGGGATGGTGATATGGAGGACACCATTTTTCAATTCCGCCTTTATTTTGTCCAACTCGCAGTTTTCAGGCAACACCAGTCGCGTATCGTAGCTGCTGTAACTTCGTGCGGTCCATGAATCGCTTTCCTTCTCTTCTTTCTTGTGGCCTCCTTTGATTACCAGAACACCATCCTCCACAGAGACCTTCACATCCTCCCGTGACAGTCCCGGCATGTCGAATCTCATTTTGAATTCTTCCTCGTTTTCCATAATGTCCCACGGGGTTCGAACCGCCAACGCGTTATCTCTGGAAGCCCGCCGGGAAGATGTCGGAAACATGAAAGCGTCGTCCATAAGGCGGTTCATCGTATCAAGCATCTGCCGCATAGTCTTCACTGGCGAGAACGGATCCACGAGCCCTGCCATTTGGGTCATAAACCCCAGAAAATTGTTCCGCGTTATTCGGAGCACGGAATTACTTTTAAAGATACTTGAAAATTTAAGACTAGTGCGCTTTAATTTTAAAGATACTTGAAAATTTGCGCTTTGATTTTAAAGACACTAGAAAATTTAAGACTGGCGCGCTTTGATTTTAAAGATTCTTGAAAATTTAAGACTGGTGCGCTGGAATTAAAGGAATTGTGTGAGGGCTTTACCAAACGGCGAAATCTGCGTCGTTCTTTCTACAGGCCCGGACTTCTGGTCGGCAACATTTTGGGTTTTAGTGTTCTGCAAATCTATGGCTCCTTCTTTGCTGCTTTCCGCTCTCACGGCAACACGTTTTGCACGCGGTTGATTGAAAAGAGGAGAATTAAACCCCACACGGCACTGCAGCCGCTTCCCAGCGGGGAGGAAAGTTCCATTTCTGGTCGATATGGGAGTCGAACAGGTAGAAGCAGTTGCAGGCAAGTACACATTACACAGAGTGCAAGCCATTCTTTACAATGCCAAGATGAACCTGTGGAAATGCAGAATTGAAACATAAATTAGGACAACATCAACACTTTTTCGTAAATCTAGCTTCGCACATAATCCGTAACTGGAGACACAGTGAATTTCTGTTCAAAATTCATGGAAGTAACCGAAGGCCCTTCGTAAATAGTGAAGACACATTTGACATACCTTTTTTGACAACTCCAAGCGATATCGCAAATATTAACAGATAAATTCAGGGTAGTGCCGCAAATAGGATTAGCTAAATGCAAGAAAATCAGAAGTGCCTGTAAAAAATATGTTGCAGGCAAATGCTTTATATAGAGAAAGAAGGGTTCCCGAAGAGTTCCAGAAGACGCTCGATAGTCTTCACATGGTGTAAAGCTCTGGAGTTTTCTGGATGTCGCTATTCTTTGATTGTCTTTGAAGTTATAGTATCTACATACTGTATGAAGCTCTGGAGTTCTCTGGATGTTGCTAATCTTTATAATTCGTACATTATGGTGGGGCATAAGGGTCTCCCACCATGTGATGTGTGTTTTGGAGGGTACAGCCTAAACTGTTTAGGTTTTCGTACTTTTCTTTTCTTTATTAGATGTTTTGGTGGGGCTTGTTTTGGTGTTTTTAACTTGAGGATGTTTTCGTCGGGCTTGTTTTTGTGTTTTTAAACTGTGGCATGTAATTTTAATAAAATAGTTTTTTTTTTCTCGATTTTAAATTATATTTTTTAAAAATTAATAATAAATTTAAAAATAAATAGAATTTTCAAATTTTAGAATATTTTTAATAATGGTTGCAAAATAAAGATTAAGACTTATTTTAAAGGTAGTTAGGTTATTTTTATTTTTTAATTAAATTAATTATTTAAAAAATATTATAGAAATAAATGTTTTATAAAATGAATTATGGTTTTTTGGGCATGTGATATTGATAAGACATAGTATTGTCTTAACAAAACTTATTTACAAATTAAGAATTTCTATAGAACTTATATATAGATCATATATTTTTTTTGGTAACCAAGCAAAATTTCCATTAGATTTTCACAAAGTTACATAGAATACATGCATGGATGGACATTTGATGACTAAGATGAGAACTATTAGGGTATCAAAACCAGACTAGTTGAGTGCCTACTGAGGAGAGATCATCTTCCCTTGAGAGGGAAACCAGACGGTTCTTCAGATAAGTCTGAGGACAATATTTAGCTTCAAAATACATTGGCAAGAACTTGCATAATGGTGACAACGAAATATCATATTAAATGCATATATATAGCATAAACTAGAAGAGCCTTTCCTTGAACTTGTTAATGGGGCTAATCATTCTTCGTGATGAACTGGAAGGGGTCCTTGTATCCTTCTAGGAGCCAAGGAGGTCGCTCCCACTCAATAAACACTCCTTACAAATTGGTGGCAACCTTTGGCTACAAAGAAGATCTAGCCTAAGAAGCTTTGCCATCATCTTTGTTGGTAGCAGTTTGATTTTTGTCCATCTTGGCAATAGATTGAGCTTGCTCCCATGGGTCTTGAGGATACTTTTCCTTGGTGTTATGAGGTTGTGGAATCTTAGGGAAAGGAGGTTTGGATTTTGTTGACATGGCAAATTTTCGCTATACCAACAAGGGGAACTAACCCAATCACAGACCCCAATTAGGCCTGCTTTCATTTGGAATGGCTAGTTCCAACAGGTTTTAAGGGACCCCGTAAACGATCAAATGCATTGAAAGATTGCTTTTGGGAAGAAGACTTCAATTAAATCAACAAAATAATACAACTAACCTCTATGTATTGAATCCTATCTATACTTCTTCTAACTACTCTGGTCTATGTCCTAGCTATCCTAATTTATCTTGCAAGAGCATGAAAAAAGAGAAGTTAAACATCATATATGAATTCCCAGTCTAAATGAATCAGTTACTATTTCACATAAGAACAAGGCTGCATCAATTCATAATTACAATCCAATCATTCATATAGGAATACACATTCCCTTTTATAGAAGTGAAGTTTGCAACTGATGTCTAACATAGTTTCAAATTAGGGACTGCTTATGAATTAACTATGATGAAGAATTACATTCAAACAACCAAGGCTAATTATAAGCTATATCGTTATCAATATGCACAAAAATAAAACACATTTGTATTTGTTCCAGCAACAAAACCCTGTCTCAAAACACATAAAAGCAAAGGATCTTAAAACTGAAACAAAAGGCTCCTCATTGAGCCAAACAGTCTCCTTTATTCATAATAAATCAAAGCTATTTTTTCCAAACAAAAAGCCCTTCTTTCCTATCTGGAAGTAATATTTATGCCTCAGCCCCGACCCTTCGTCTTCCCATGTTCTTTTCAATATACCGATCTGAATAAATAGATGTAGAGCCATCGCTATCACTGCTGACACGTAAAAGGCATTTCCTATCACTAGAGCGCTTCATTTCCTGGTGAAATGAATAGATGTTGATTAGAGGATGATGACTGTGTGTCATCTCTTCATCATGAGATCTGGGGCAGTTTCGCTTTAGGAATACACAAGCAACATGTGGAACTCGACCGACAACAACTAAGGCCGCTTCTTTGAATGGAACACATTCGCTCATGCATCTTTCATCTGGAGCCATACTTGATGCCTATGCACCTGTCCTTCGACCTTGCTTGCCTTCTCTCAGTCTTCGCCTACAAAGATAACCGACATCAGTCATACTCATATAAATATGATAAAAATTCTTAAAAACACCAATCTTGCCTTCATGAAGCATTTATAACATCAGAAGGAATAAATGTGAAAGAATTGGCTCCTTTTATTTTTTTAATTCACGCATTGATTAAGCCCTGCAAGAAAAAACTTGGTTTACATTGAAAATCACTGTAAAACACATAACCGAATGGTATTTCGGAAGGGGTCTAAGTGGTAACCGCTATTGTGAGGACGACCCCAATTCCATTCTTCAAACGACATGTAGCAGCTAGGAGGAAAGAGGATACCACTTTTCGGGCGGGTATTCCTCAAGCAACTTGTTCACCCGAAATCCGTGTGGATCGTGGGATCCATGAGGGTTAGATCAACGGTGGAGGATCCGAGTAGGCGGACCCGAAATATATGTTTATGGCACTTAATAGTCCTAGCAGGTCCATAATGTATGATTTCCCTTTGAAAAGCCCCAACTCCAATGTTTTTCGATAACACAAGAATATATGGGAAAACAACCTGAAATATTATATGCCCTGGTCAATAATCATCGTCGGGTTTGAGTGATGGTGGTGTGCCTGATATATAGGCCCCTGACTCTCCTGATAATGATAAGTGATGGGGCTCAGAACTCGAAACATATATATCATGGTTAATAAAACCATCGGGTCTGGTAGATAGTGGCGCGTTGTATATATATATATATATAAGCCATGGACCTCCCGATAACGATAAATGATGGGGCTCTGGACCCAAAACATATATATCGTGGTTAATAAAACCATCAAGTTTGGTAGATAGTGGCGTGTTGTATATATATATATATTATATATATATATTTATATATATATAAATATATATTAATATATATATATATATATATAATATATATATATTATATATATAATTATATAATTATATATATATGATTGGATCATGCTGCAGGTCCAGAGACCAATGGAGGCACCTTATATAAAAGCCCAGGCCCTGCAAATAGTGAATAATGCGATGGGGCTCCAGACCCAAAATATATGCATTTGGTTAATAAAGAACAGTCGGTTCTGGAAGCCATGTGTGTTTTGTGTTTTTATAAAAGTATTTTTTTCTCGATTTAAATTAAATATTTTTTTTAAAAATTAATAATAAAATTTAAAATAAAAAATAGAATTTTCAAAATTTAGAAATATTTTTTTAATAATGGTTTGCAAATAAAGATTAAGACTTAATTTTAAAAGGTAGTTAAGTTATTTTATTTTTAAATTAAATTATTATTTAAAAATATTATAGAAATAAATGTTTTATAAAATGAATTATGGTTTTTTGGGCATGTGATATTGATAAGACATAGTATTGTCTTAACAAAACTTATTTACAAATTAAGAATTTCTATAGAACTTATATATAGATCATATATTTTTTTTGGTAACCAAGCAAAATTTCCATTAGATTTTCACAAAGTTACATAGAATACATGCATGGATGGACATTTGATGACTAAGATGAGAACTATTAGGGTATCAAAACCAGACTAGTTGAGTGCCTACTGAGGAGAGATCATCTTCCCTTGAGAGGGAAACCAGACGGTTCTTCAGATAAGTCTGAGGACAATATTTAGCTTCAAAATACATTGGCAAGAACTTGCATAATGGTGACAACGAAATATCATATTAAATGCATATATATAGCATAAACTAGAAGAGCCTTTCCTTGAACTTGTTAATGGGGCTAATCATTCTTCGTGATGAACTGGAAGGGGTCCTTGTATCCTTCTAGGAGCCAAGGAGGTCGCTCCCACTCAATAAACACTCCTTACAAACTGGTGGCGACCTTTGGCTACAAAGAAGATCTAGCCTAAGAAGCTTTGCCATCATCTTTGTTGGTAGCAGTTTGATTGTTGTCCATCTTGGCAATAGATTGAGCTTGCTCCCATGGGTCTTGAGGATACTTTTCCTTGGTGTTATGAGGTTGTGGAATCTTAGGGAAAGGAGGTTTGGATTTTGTTGACATGGCAAATTTTCGCTATACCAACAAGGGGAACTAACCCAATCACAGACCCCAATTAGGCCTGCTTTCATTTGGAATGGCTAGTTCCAACAGGTTTTAAGGGACCCCGTAAACGATCAAATGCATTGAAAGATTGCTTTTGGGAAGAAGACTTCAATTAAATCAACAAAATAATACAACTAACCTCTATGTATTGAATCCTATCTATACTTCTTCTAACTACTCTGGTCTATGTCCTAGCTATCCTAATTTATCTTGCAAGAGCATGAAAAAAGAGAAGTTAAACATCATATATGAATTCCCAGTCTAAATGAATCAGTTACTATTTCACATAAGAACAAGGCTGCATCAATTCATAATTACAATCCAATCATTCATATAGGAATACACATTCCCTTTCATAGAAGTGAAGTTTGCAACTGATGTCTAACATAGTTTCAAATTAGGGACTGCTTATGAATTAACTATGATGAAGAATTACATTCAAACAACCAAGGCTAATTATAAGCTATATCATTATCAATATGCACAAAAATAAAACACATTTGTATTTGTTCCAGCAACAAAACCCTGTCTCAAAACACATAAAAGAAAAGGATCTTAAAACTGAAACAAAAGGCTCCTCATTGAGCCAAACAGTCTCCTTTATTCATAATAAATCAAAGCTATTTTTTCCAAACAAAAAGCCCTTCTTTCCTATCTGGAAGTAATATTTATGCCTCAGCCCCGACCCTTCGTCTTCCCATGTTCTTTTCAATATACCGATCTGAATAAATAGATGTAGAGCCATCGCTATCACTGCTGACACGTAAAAGGCATTTCCTATCACTAGAGCGCTTCATTTCCTGGTGAAATGAATAGATGTTGATTAGAGGATGATGACTGTGTGTCATCTCTTCATCATGAGATCTGGGGCAGTTTCGCTTTAGGAATACACAAGCAACATGTGGAACTCGACCGACAACAACTAAGGCCGCTTCTTTGAATGGAACACATTCGCTCATGCATCTTTCATCTGGAGCCATACTTGATGCCTATGCACCTGTCCTTCGACCTTGCTTGCCTTCTCTCAGTCTTCGCCTACAAAGATAACCGTCATCAGTCATACTCATATAAATATGATAAAAATTCTTAAAAACACCAATCTTGCCTTCATGAAGCATTTATAACATCAGAAGGAATAAATGTGAAAGAATTGGCTCCTTTTATTTTTTTAATTCACGCATTGATTAAGCCCTGCAAGAAAAAACTTGGTTTACATTGAAAATCACTGTAAAACACAGAACCGAATGGTATTTCGGAAGGGGTCTAAGTGGTAACCGCTATTGTGAGGACGACCCCAATTCCATTCTTCAAACTACATGTAGCAGCTAGGAGGAAAGAGGATACCACTTTTCGGGCGGGTATTCCTCAAGCAACTTGTTCACCCGAAATCCGTGTGGACCGTGGGATCCATGAGGGTTAGATGAACGGTGGAGGATCCGAGTAGGCGGACACGAAATATATGTTTATGGCACTTAATAGTCCTGGCGG